>SNQJ01S0067175.1:0-12352 GCA_010110895.2 Picea sitchensis | reverse complement strand
GTTTATGGTACAGGTTGATTACAGGTTGAGGTACAGGTTGGTGCATGGTTGATGCACTTGTTTATGGTACAGGTTGATTACAGGTTGATTGGTACAGGTTGGTGCATGGTTGATGCACTCGTTTATGGTACAAGTTGATTACATGTTAATTGGTACAGGTTTACAGAAGTATATCTCACAGTGATAGTGTGACAGTGGTTCCATCATTCTACTTATATTTTAGGGCGGTTGGACGAGGCAATGATAGGTGGTTGTAGCCACCTTCCGGTTGTAGCTGAAGAACGTAGGGTCTTGTATCCTCCTTCTAGTTGTAGACAGAGAATTGGGGAGTTGGTGCTTCCCTCAGGTTGTATCTTGAGAAACTAGGGGGTTGGAGCCTCCTTCCAGTTGTAGCTGGAAAAAAAAGGAAGTTGGTGCTTCTAATGAATGTAATTATTAAAGACATATAAGAAAAATAATTCTATGTTTTTCTCCCACTTTGGGTTTCCATGTAGAAACACTAGTGTACTGTGTATGTATATGATTGCTCATGTGTTCATTGTTTATTTACTCTGCAACTATTGGATGATAATGCTACATTGATATAAATCTTTCTTTTTGTGGTTAAAATGGACTATTGCTCTATTACTGATTCACCCCCCTTCTCATTAATCCAACACCATCTTGTTGATCTCATATCCAACTGAGATGTGAGGAATCCAATCCTCATACAATACCCGACTTTTAAATAGACACAAACCTAATAGAATGAACCTTTTCAATCGATTATATATAAATATATATACTTCAACAAATTCAACTACACTTTTATTCACCATACTTCTTTGTTTATATAGTCTTCCAATTGGTGTGAACTTGAATGATTGTGTCTTTTGATAATGAATCATTGCACCCTTTCATTCATTTTAGTAATAATAACTTCTACTATTATTGTTATTAATAGTTTGTTTATAGACTTCAAATCCTTTTGTAAATTGATTCGGCATTTTAACCCATCACTAATTATTGAAAACATGTGCTTTCTTCAAACCAGATAGATCAAGACAGAGTCTAGTATTGTTTGGTTTAATGTTCCTTCTCGACCAAGATAAACTTCTCATTGTGTGTTAAATTTCTCATAGAATACTCTTCGGGACCTTTTATTTCATATGATCACATGTGGTGACCAAACGTTAAGCTAAACAAGTGCTTGAACACTTGTCCAAATTGACAATCATGTTTTAATCACACGATGAGATGGATGACTATTGTTACTTCGAGAATTCGTCCTTAGGGACTTCCAAGATCTACAATCTTTCAACCTTCTAGAGTACTTACCTACCGAATAAGTCATAAGGATATGGTGGTAGCTTCTTGTCAGTTGTTAGTGTACCTTACACTATTCTTCCACTGTACTCAATCCAATGGTTGAGAAAGATACCTAAGGATATTAGATCAACGAATGATGTAGTCATGTATCAAATATGACCCAAATCCCTCTCTGTCTGGTTCATAATCAAACATGATCACATCTAAAACCCCACATGACTTACTAGTCGTTAGATCAATGGGTGTACGAGGATCGACGATCTCTATGGATTTCAGAGATCCAACTTGCTTGTGGTTTATCTCGTCACCTGAACTCTGCAATTGAAGTTGTGCGATTGTTGGCAGATCAACCACATCCATCGATCTATTGATCGGGGAGATTTGACGGTCTTGTCCAATTCTGGAAGTGGAATCAACGCGGTGTTTGATCCTCCCTTCATGCTCTACAATCAATCCCCGCCCTTTATCTAACGCTAGTGCATCCCATGGTCATGCCTTCATCTGATCATTGACCATTCCCTTCAACGGATCAGACGGTTGAGAATGACTTTGGCCTTTAGCGCTTAGGGAAGTTGTTGGTGGTAGAACCCCCAAAGAACATATTCTCGGAGTGACGTACCTGCTGACATCACTATTGACGTGGCACTGGATGAGTGGATTCCATGTGTCACCAAGATTTGTGACTTGCATATACCTAAAGCACCAACTGGACCTTGAAATGACTTGTCACCATCTGATTGGGCCATGCATCCTTGTTGATGTGGACTGTGATAATGTGGGATATCGATGTAGACCCCTTATCCCTCCTAAGGGCTGCGCGACCTCCCGGTCATTATCTTCTGGTTCCAGAGCCGAAATGGCTCTTCTGGTCCCGAAATGGAAGCCTTCGAATGAACACACAGGTCCCTTCACCAATGCTCAATTAGCTTTTCCAAGTGCCAAGTGTGAGCTCCCACAACACACGACGAAGGGCCATGACCTTGCACCAAACCGAAAAGGGTGCTTATCGGAGACTGGGACTTCACAAGTCAAGCGTCCCATTCCTTTTTCCTCTGAACCTCCGGTAGCCGAAATGTCGAAATGTCCCGGCGCTTGTTCCTTCAAGATTTCATGTTTCGCGAAATCAGGACACAAGGAGTATCCTTGTTCCTTGGAGTCTTCAGTCATCGAAAAGCCGAAATGCCCCGGCACCTTATCCTCTGGGTTTTTGTGAATCGCGACTTCGGGTTTCACGATTTCGGAAAATCCGGTTACAAGGGATATCTCTGCCCCTTGGAACCCCCAGTGGCCAAAATGCCAAAATGCCAAAAGGGCTGATCGAGACTTTTACCGAAAAGGAATTTTGGATTTTGTGACTTCGCAGATCCTGATGCAAGTTCCTTGACTCTTCAACTCCCGAAACCCAAAATGTCGAAATACTAGGGATCAAGACTTCACAAGTCAAGTGTCCGTCCCTTCACTCTTCGAGCCCCCGGTTGTCGAAACACCAAAATGCCAAAATATCCTGGCATTCGATCAATGGCTCACAAATATCCCTGTGATCAAAGATTCTAGTCGAATCGCGACTTCACGATTTCACGGTTCAGGATTCTAAAAGACAAGAGTCTCTGTCTTTCCAACTCACGGTACCCGAAATCTCAAAATGGACCAATGGTCCAGATCTTCTTGTGATCAACAGTCACTACTCCTCCCAATATTTGGGCATCAAGAATCCCTTGCTGCTAACCTCCTCGCAACTCCACCTGATCCAACGGCCTGCGGGGTTTCGGTGTTTCTCCTCGAGGACTCTCCACTGTCTGTCCAGGTCTCTGAGATCTCCCCTCATGGATCTAAACAGCGTTAAAGTTTGCACTCCTTCCTCAAATCGAATGGTCCGTGATATTTTCCACCACGATCCAACGCTCGACGAAGTTCTTCCTCCTGAGCTTTTACTCGCTTCAGACTTAGAAAATTTTCTAAGTCTTCGAAGACTCGGTCTTCACCTCTTCCAGGGAATGAGTTCCTGGATCTCGATAACACTTCCAAAGTGTTATTCCTCCTGAGCTTTGTCTGGTTCAGACTTCGATCTCCCACACACTCCTTGCGTCTGAGGGATTTTGATAACTCAAATCCACGGTGTTCCTCTCTGGCTCGATGCACACCTTGCAGAGATTCCAATGAAGAGAAACAATTGAAACTGGGAAAATTCACAGTTCCATCCACTTGTTCATGAAAACAGAAAATAACAGGAAAATGCACACAGTCCAAACACCACACATTTGGATCAATTTTCCATTATTTTATATTCACAAGTGCCCAATGTCTATAGAATACATTTGAAATTACAGTAACTCAAAACATTTAGATCTCCTGCTAACTCACAATTCTCTCTTACAACAATTTTTTCTCTGTATTCCAGCTCTCTCTAACTGGGTGTACCAACTTCTACATAACTCAAAAATGTTTCTAGGGTTTTCCCCTAGCTACTTTCCTACCCTAAAATTCATCCTATGCTATCTTAGTTTAGTCACATTACAGATCCAAAGTGGAAACTCCTGCTCTATTTACAATTTTCAAAACATGCCTCAAAGGGTAAAATTCAGCATCGGTCCAAGTGTGCCTCCAAAAGGTGAATTCTGGCACTGAGTGGAGGTGGATTATGAAATCGGTTGTAACTGCCCACATTGAAGTTCTGGAAGAAATTTCATGTGTTGAGTGGTCCCACCTCTGCGCGCTTTCCAACGATGCTCCTGCATCATACTTCCCTTGAAAAAAATTCATGGACTCCTGTCCATGAGTTCCTCTACTGACTTTCCCTGCTTCTGGATAGTATCTTAATTTTCCCAACTAGAATATTCTATTGGGTTTCCTTTCCATTTGACCAGATATTCAAAATAAGTCTTCCTCCTAGTCTTCTTGCCAATCCTCTGATCAACAATTTTCTCCATCTGCTGCTTTTCTGCCACAGGCATCTGTTTCTCCCACTGAATCTTTCCTTGATCTTCTGACCCTTCTGTGTCATCTTTCCTGTAAGGGTACAGGTCTGAGACATTGAATATGGGTGAAATGCCCACACCATCTGGCATCTCAATCTCATAGGCATTTGCATCAAACTTCCTCGATATCTTACAGGGTCCTATATTCTTCATCTTCAATTTGTTATATGTTCCCCTAGGGAACCTTTCCTTCCTGAGGTGTGCTAAAACTTGATCTCCCACTTCAAATTGAAGTTCTTTGCGACGCTGATAAGCTCTGTGCTTGTATTTCTGATTAGAACTCTCCAACTTTCCTTTGATCTGGCTATGGATTCGCTCCATCTCTGCAGCAAAATCCTCTGCTCCAGCGCTCCTGATCTCACCCTGTTCCAAGTCTCTCAACTCGGACACTCCCCTTGGTTGCATTCCATAGAGTATTTGGAATGGGCTTCTTCCAGTGTTCATGTTTGGTGAGTCATTGTATGCAAATTATTTTTGTGGCAGAATCTAATCCCACTGGTTATGATGTTCAGTAACTAGACTCCTTAATAAATTCCCCAAACTTCTATTTACCACCTCAGTCTACCCATCTATCTAAGGGTGATAAGATGAGTTGAAGGACAAATTCATCCCCATATTCTTCCACAACGTCCTCCAAAAGTGACCAACAAGTTTTGTATCTCTGTCTGAGACAATGCTCCTGGGTAGACCGTGAAGTCTCACAACTTCTCTGAAAAATAGATTTGCAACATGTGTTGCATCACTGGTCTTCTGGCATGGGATGAAATGTGCCATTTTTGAAAACCTATCCACCACTACAAATATGGAATCAAATCCCCTTTGTGTTCTTAGCAATCCCAACACAAAATCCATGCTTATTTCATCCCAAGGCCTCTCTGGTATTGGCAATGGTTGATACAATCCAGTGTTTTGTATTTTCCCCTTCACATGCTGGCAGATCCTACATCTGTTCACAAATTTTATCACCTCTGTTCTCATACCTAGCCAATAGTATGAACTGCTCAACTATGCAAACGTTTTATCATGGCCAAAATGTCCATATAATCCTCCACTATGCTTCTCCTTCATAAGATTGTCCCTCATTGAGCATCTTGGTATGCACAATTGATTTCCTCTGAACAAAAATCCTTCCTAAACCATATACTCTATCCACTGACTTCTATCTCTCAGTACAGGGCTTGTACATGCTTCATAGTCCTCCTTGAAATCTGTATCATCACAATACATATCCTTAAGGTGTTCAAACCCCAAGGTCTCCACCCGGAATTCTTGCAGAATTAAACATCTCTTGCTTAACGCATCAACAACCTTGTTAGCATTCCCAACAATATGTTTTATGAAAAAAGTAAAATTTTGCATAAATTCGACCCATTTTGCATGCCTCTGATTCATTTTTTCTTGTTTGGTTATGAATTGTAAAGCTTGGTTATCACTATACAAGACAAATTCTTGTGGGACAAGATAATGCCTCCATTTCTTCAATGCTTGAATTATGGCATAGAACTCCTTGTCATATGTGTAGTATTTCCTCTTAGTCTCATTCAACTTCTTGCTGAAATAGGCAACAAGTCGATTGTCCTGACTCAAAACTGCTCCTATTGCAACTCCACTTGCGTCACATCTTACCTGAAATGTCTTTTCGAAATTCGGCAAGACCATAATTGGTCATTCTGTTATCTTCTCCTTCAGTATATTGAAGCTCTTTTCAGCCTCCTCTGTCCATTTAAAAGAATTGTGTCGCTTCTTCACTATATCCATCATTGGTGCACAAATCCCACTGAAGTCTCTAATGAACTTTCTATAAAAACTTACTAAACCATGAAAGCTCCTTACCTCGAACATGCTCCTTGGTGATGGCCATTCTCTGATCACTTTCACCTTCTCTAGATCCATCTTCAGTTCATTCGAAGAGATCATAAAACCCAAATAAATGAGTTTTGTCTTCATAAAAGAGGATTTCTTCAAATTGATTAGCAACTTCTCCTACTGTAGCCTCCTCATTACTAGCGTTAGGTGTCTCAAATGCTCCTCTTTAGTCTTGCTAAAGATCAGTATATCGTCCAGATATACAACCACGAACTTGCCAATGAAATCTTTCAGAATTTCATCCATCAACCTCATAAAAGTACTCGAGACATTCATTAGGCCAAATGGCATAACCAGCCACTCATACAAACCTTCATTCGCCTTAAAGGTTGTTTTCCATTCATCACCTTCTCTCATCCTGATCTGGTGATATCCACTTTTCAGATCTATCTTAGAAAATAAATTTGCTCCACTTAAGCAATCCATTAAGTCATCCATTCTCAATAAAGGAAATATGTACCTGATGGTGATCTTGTTGATGGCTCTCGAGTCTGTGCACATTCTCCATCCTCCATCTTTCTTTGGGCTTAACACAGTTGGTACTGCACATGGGCTTAAACTTTCTCTAACTAAACCCTTATCCAACAACTCTTGGACTTGGTTCTTCACCTCCTCATTTTCTCGAGGTGTTAATCTATACGCTGCTTTGTTCGGCAGGCTTTCTCCTGGTATCAAGTCGATATGATGACTGATACTCCTGATGGTTGGCAATGAGTTTGGCAACTCATCCACCACTATATCAGCAAAATTATCCAGCAGCTCCTGAACTTCTTCAGGTAGATCATTCATTGATGTACTTGTAAGGATGACTCTAGGCTTCCTCACCACAACGAACTGCATCTCCTATTCTTCCTTGACTTATTTCAGGAGTTCCTTCCCACTCATGAAAAGTATGCTTGTGATGGCTTCCTCTTTCGCTCTCTTCTCCTCCATTGGTAGAAACATATGCATCCTACCATTCTTCTCCAATGTATATGTATTCTTCCTTCCATCGTGAATTACATTTCTATCAAATTTCCATGGTCTTCCCAACAAAATATGGCATACATCCATGGGAATTACATCACATAGGATTTCATCTTTATATCCTCCTATTCTAATTTCAACCAGGCATTGTTTACTGATCATTACCTGGTGTCCTTTTTGTAGCCATGAGACTTTGTATGGCCTTGGATGTGTAGTTGTCTTCAACTCCAATTTCTCCACCATCTCTGTGGATACTAGGTTGTTAGTACTCCCACTATTAATGATCACCTTGCATACTTTTTCCTTAGTCTTGCACGCTGTCCTGAAGAGACTGTTTCTTTGCACTGGATTTTCAATTTCTGCCTCTGGTTTTAAGAGAACTTTTCTCAACATCAGGGATGCTCCATCCTCTTCTCCTTTTGCCTCAACATCTCTTCATTGTGATTTTGAAATGTGAGCTTCTCCTCCTTCCTTCTTATTCTTGGGACATTCCCAAGACACGTGCCCTATCTTTCCACAGTTATAGCACCTTACTCCTCCTCTGCCTCTTCCTCTAGAAGAGTTTCTTCCACCATTATGTCTTCCTCGTGAACTTCCTCCTCATTTTGAGTGATTGTGTGGTTTCTCAGCCTCGTCCTTAGACTGATGTGCTCTGTCACAGTTAAATCCTCTTCCTTGCTGGTTTTGTTTTCTGGCCAGCTTCTCCTCTGCTTTCAGCGCAAACTGATAAGCATCTTCCATAGTCCTTACTGACATCATGCTAAGCTCGTCTTGGATTTCATATCTCAAGCCATTTATATATTTGGTGACTCTTTCTTCGTCTCTCTCCCTTTGTCCAATTCTGATGTTCATCCAGTAGAACTCCTCGGTGTACTCCTTGACTGTCATCCCTTTCTGTCTCAGGTTCTGTAGCTTCCTGAATAGATTGATCTGGTAGTCTTTGGGTATGAACTTAGCCTTCAGTTTGGCTACCATCCTATCCCAAATCTTTATCCTCTGTTTTCCTTTACTTCTCCTCTCATCTTGCAGTTTGTCCCACCACAGTGTTGCATGCCCTTTTAGTCAGGTGACTGCCTGCTTCACCTTCTTCTCCTCATCGACATCTTCATAGTCAAAGTGTTTTTCCATGGACCTTATCCAGTCCAACAGTTATTCAACATCTAAATTTCCCTCATACATGGGGACCTCTATCTTAGCTCTGCCTCCCAATCTGGCAACTGCTCTCAACAAACGTTCTTCTACAACATCCTCTCCTACAGCTTCTTCAACCTCAACCTCTTCACTTTCTACATCACTAACATCCCCAATGTCAGGTGCTCTCTGTTGTGTTGCTTGCATTGTTTCCAATTGAGTGTGAAGCTCTCACATCTCCCTCTCTACAACATTGTTGGCTAAAGGTAGCTCTTGTCTTCTTGGCGGCATTATGTTGATTATCTGTCACACACAGATTACAGCTTCGAGTTCTCTGTCTCCTTCTTTTCCTCCTTTGCCTGAAGTCTACAAATGAAAAATTGTTGATCTGATACCACCTGGTGCAGACCCCCTATCCCTCTTGAGGGATGCGAGACCTCCCGGTCAGGATCTTCTGGTTTCGGAGTTGAAATGGCTCTTCTGGTCCCGAATTGGAAGCCTTCAAACAAACACACGGTCCCTTCACCAATGCTCAATTGTCTTTTCCAAGCACCAAGTGTGAGCTCCCACAACACATGACCAAGGGTTGTGACCTTGCACCAAACCGAAAAGGGAACTTATCGGAGACCGGGACTTCACGAGTCAAGCGTCCTGTTCCTTTTTCCTCCAAATCTCCGGTAGCTGAAATGTTGAAATGTCTCGGCGCTTATTCTTTTAGGATTTCGCATTTCATGAAATCAGGACACAAGGAGTATTCTTGTTCCTTGGAGTCTCTGGTCGTTGAAAATCCAAAATGCCCCAGCGCCTTATCCTTCGGGTTTTTGTGAATCACGACTTCAAGTTTCACGATTTTGGGAAATCCGGTTACAAGGGATATCTCTGCCCCTTGGAACCCCTGGTGGCCGAAATGCCAAAATGCTGAAAGGGTTGATCGGGACTTTTACCTAAAAGGAATTTCATATTTCATGACTTCGCGGATCCTGATGCAAGTTCCTTGACTCTTCAACTCTCGAAACCTGAAATGCCGAAATACCGGGGACTAGGACATCACAAGTCAAGCGTCCCGCCCCTTCACTCTTCGATCCCCCGGTTTTCGAAACGCCAAAATGTCGAAATATCCTGGTGTTTGATCAACGACTCACAACGATCGACGGTTCCATTCGAATCGTGACTTCATGATTTCGTGGTTCAAGATTCTGAAAGACAAGAATCTCTGTCTTTCCAACTCATGGTACCTGAAATCCTGAAATGGACCAACGGTCTAGATTTGCTTGTGATCAACGGTCACCACTCCTCCTGAGATTTGGGCATCAAGAAGCCCTCGCCGATAACCTCCTCATAGCTCCACCTGATCCAATGGCCTGCAGAGTTTCGACGTTTCTCCTCGACGACTCTCCACTGTCCATCCAGGTCTCCGGGATCTCCCCTCCTGGATCTACGCAGCGTTAAATTTTTCGCTCCTTCCTCAAATCGGATGGTCCGTGGGATTTTCCACCATGATCCAACGCTCGACGACATTATTCCTCTTGATCTTTTACTCGCTTCAAACTTAGAAAATTTTATAAGTCTTCGAAGACTCGGTATTCACCTCTTCCAGGGAATGAGTTCCTGGATCTCGATAACACTTCCGAAGTGTTATTCCTCCTGAGCTTTGTCTGGTTTAGACTTCGATCTCCCATGCACTCCTTGCGTCTGAGGGATTTCAATAACTCATATCCATTGTGTTCCTCTCTGGCTCAATGCACACCTTGCAGAGCTTCCAATGAAGAGAAACAATTGAAACTGGGAAAATTCACAGTTCCATCCACTTGTTCATGAAAACATAAAATAATAGGGAAATGCACACAGTCCAAACACCACACATTTGGATCAATTTTCCATTTTGTTATATTCACAAGTGCCCAATGGCTACAGAATACATTCAAAATTACAGTAACTCAAAACATTTAGATCTCCTGCTAACTCACAGTTCTCTTTTACAACAAATTTTTCTCTGTATTCCAGCTCTCTCTAACTAGGTGTACCAACTTATACATAACTCAAAAATGTTTCTAGGGTTTTTCCCTAGCTACTTGCCTATCCTAAAATTCATCCTACGCTATCTTAGTTCTGTCACATTCCAGAGCCAAATTGGAAACTCCTGCTTTGTTTACAATTTTCAAAATGTGCCTCAAAGGGTAAAATTCGACACCAGTCCAAGCGTGCCTCCAAAAGGTGAATTCTGGCGTTGAGTGGAGGTGGATTCTGAAATCGGTTGTAACTACACATGTTGAAGTTCTGGAAGAACTCTCACATGTTGAGTGGTCCTGCCTCTGCATGCTTGCCAATGATGCTCCTACATCATATATCAATGTGTGTGCCACGTGTCTTAACTTCGTGACTTTGGAACTTCGGTCTTCGGTTGATTTTACATGTTCTCAACCCTTTTCCGCTGAAGTGATCAGTGTTGAAGTTGACCGTCTCCTAATATGATGATTCCTATGTTTTGCTTCAAATCAATGGTTTTCATTATTTTGGGGCTTTGGCCTTTAGGTAATTTCATATGTTCTTGGATTATTTTCATCGTAGTGATCAGTGTCAGAGTTTATTGTCTCTTGATCTGACAGTTCCCATATTCTGCCTCAAATCAACAGTTGTCGTTACTTCGATTAAACTGAGATTCTGGGGGTTTTGTGGCTTACACTGTCCTTCCACTAAACTCGATCGGATGGTCAAGAATTCATTCGAAGTGCCTCCTTGATATTAATGGCTGGGAAACCTCTCGAAGTTCCTGCTTCAAATCTATCAGTTGATATCTAATTCTTCTCAACCTATGACTTCCCCTTAATCTAATGGTCTTGGATTGTCCCAAAATGATAATGGATGACTCATGTGTGTCATCTCTTTTGATCCTCCTGTGATTTTGGGTTTATACTTGGATTAAAACTGAACCAATATCATTGATCTATTGGGAATTCAATCCCTATCGCATTCCAACAATGCTCTTTCCCTTCTGAGCTTAGATTAACGTTTCTTGCTTCTGATATGTTTCATCGGTATTTCTCCTAATCTTTTTAATAAATGTTTGTTTATTCATTTATGCATTGATATTTAGTCGCTAACCCTCTTGAGCTCTTAATTCCTTGTACTTCGTTATTCCTTCTGTACATGGATTTTATGCATGCTACCTCTCCTGAGCTTTAGAATCATAGGATCATTGTTGATCTTATCGTGATCAACAGTGATCATGAACTGCTTCTGCCACTAGGTGATGTTCCTCCTCCCCAATGTGATCTTCCTTTTTCTCTGATTATTGTACATGTTTGACTCATGTTTCCATCAATGACAACATACTACCAATATTGTCAACAATATCCCCCTTTGTCATTGAGGGAAACATGTCTATAAAACAAGAATGATTTCATATCATTGCTCCCCCTATCATTGATATTATTTTCTATCTAATAGTAAAAAAAAATTCTTCTTAATTTTGTTTTACTGCTTCTCTCCCCCTTTGACATCAATGACAAAGAGTGAGGCTCTAACTATTTTTCTTCCCGTGTGAATTTACTAACTTCTTATCTCAGTTCATTGGTATATTTGTGTTACAAATATGTAGTATTGTTTATACAAATTTGTAGTGATACCAATTTGTAATGATCAAGTCTTTTAAACCTAATCTAATTATTTTCTTATTTTGATAACCAAAATAGTCCCCTGAGTTTTTATTGTCTTTCCTTTGTCAAATAGGACTAGGGTATGACTCTTACTGATATTTCTTGATATGTTTCTTATTCTTCTTTATTTGATATTCTATAGGAATATCAATTAAGGATTGATACCAATTGATCTAATACCAATTTTGTTATCAATTGATCTTTTCTAATTGATATCTCTTGAATCTCTTGGCTACTTTTTCTCTTCTCCCCTTTTTTAAAAAAATGACAAAAAGGATCTTTTCTTGCTCCTTCTGAGTTCATACTCCCCCTAAGGTGATGCTCCTCTTTGTCCATTTTCTCCTTCTTGTATTCTAAAACTAACCCTACCAATGATTTTTCTTTTGACCACTAATCTTTAGATAGTCAAGATTTTCCATATGTTATTTTAAAAACTCTTGGCATAATCCT
>SNQJ01S0067174.1:39854-59506 GCA_010110895.2 Picea sitchensis | reverse complement strand
TCCGTGTTCAATTTCTCCTAAGTAGGAACTTGTTCGTGACTCATTTTTTCCTTCACGAGACTTGGTCTCAGTAATTGATCCATTGGTTTATCCAATGAGGGAATGGGAGCCCTTTCTTCGCCCACTTGGTCTGAGTGATATTGTGTTTCCTTTCGAGTTTGATCTTGTTGTTTGTAGATCCTCAAGCCCTTGTGCTTGTGATTCTTTGTTGATAGACTCTTCTAGTCCTGGATAGAACCTTCATCATCATATCGAATATGGTCAATTTGCTTCCCCATTTGGGACTTTCAACCCTCCTCATTTGACTGATTTATCAGATTTTGAATTTCCTTTCGATGAGGCTATCCTTGAAGCTATGACTATGGTTTCTATACCATGGGAAGACTTACACCATGGTTTGTGTTCTCTTCCCTTTTGGGAGACTTTCCAGGTTGACTGTCGAAGAGACTCTTGTTCAGATCCTAGCATTGGGATCTAATTGAACAACTACCACGCATGAGACGTAAGCTCGTGCGGTGCTTTGTACCATATTGTATAGTCCATCTTTGTTGTTTTCAAGTTTTGTATTCAATAACACCTCTTATTTTCTGATGTTTCTATCTGTTAAGGTCCTAACCCGCACATAGGTAGATCAATGTATTCAGATGTAATAAAGGTCAATATTAATAAGACCTTTCAATAAAATAGAATAAGGCGGATGTAAGAAGACCTAATAGAAGCTTCCGCTTCTAGAAGGATCTTCCTCTAGATCTTCATTTTAGTATAAATAGAGATTAGAGGTATGAGAACCAGCTTGGATATTATTGTGTGTAATGAAGCATTTGCTTTCGATTGGAGGTTTACCTCGAAAATTTTGTAGTTTAATAACTATCGATTCAAAGTGTTATTTACATTTGCTATTTAAGTGAATCATTTTTGTGTATTATTATTGAAGATTATCTTTGGATATTTTCTTTCTATTGGTATTTCTAGCATTCGTTTTGCAGTGCATGTTCATATATGGTATCTTGCAAGTGGTATCGAGCACTTAGCGAGGTATTGGGTATTTTTTTCAAGGTAGAGGCGATGTCCAGAAAATGCTAAGCCGGAGATACGATAAATTCGTTGCATCAAACCCGTGGTTGGGGAGTTCGCCTGCATTAGGAAATACAAGAAGTGGTTCTTAAAGCGCCGCGTCTGTTGGCCACCCTTGCCGAAGCTGTTGGGTACCCTGCGAGGTGGTAGCTCATCGGGGACAACACATTAATGCGGACCGACCTAGATTTCTGTGAAGCCCTCGTAGATAAACCCTGTCGACTGGCCCGGTTGCTATAGGTGTTAATCGCAGAGAACAACGCACCGGGAAGATACTCTCTAGTACACAGGTAGTCGAGACGAATGCCGCGATAAAGTGCAGGATCTATCCTCCTTATTTGGTGCCATGAGATATTGGGCGAGTACTATTGTTGGATCTTGCATGTATATCAGAGAGCTGTAGAACAGGGCAAACCCTTGTCAGTAGACTACAATAGATCTAACCTTGGGGAACATAAACAGCAATATAAACAAATTAAACCAGCGAGATCTATTAACCCGCATTTGTATTGGGTTGCTAAGTGGTGAATACTCGGTTTAGAGATTTGGGGATTTCAACTGGCGGCATTTTTGGACCAAAGCATAAGTTAGATGTTAAAAAAAAAAAAAAAGATGGAAATTTTTGACCATTATTTGAGACCTATTCCCATTAGATTCATCTCTTACGCCCTCATCACTTTTGTCCATATCATTTTTCTGCAAATTTTTTTTTTGACCCTGCCCGCACCCTTTTCGGTTCACCATTTTTCACCATTATTTTGATACCTATTCCATTAGATTCATCTATTTTCCCATATCACTTTTACCCATATCCGTTTTTCTGACCCGCCCATCCTTTTGAGTTAACTTTGTCATCATGGCCCAAACCCGCCAACCAAGAACTAGAGTCTACTTCAACTGACGCAGCATGGTTGCGAGACCCAACAAAAGGTGGAGTTTCTGCTTCGATTAACTACTATTGCCTCGTGATGCTCCATGAATACCCTACGTCGGGATATTTGTAAAGTCCGCGTGGCGAGGAAGTCAAAATGAACTTGAATCTATCGTCGTAACACTCTGCACCAAACTCAGGAATCCTCGATGACCCTTTTCGAGGGATCACCTAAAATGTTGAAGGTGAAACTTCTTTATTCCTTCAATACAGCATCGCTCGGGGACATCGCTGTGAATTGGATGCTTCATTGATGGCTCGAACCCCACTAGTTGGGTGACGATGGAATTATTATTTCTCTCTAGCAATTACTTGATGACTTATTAAGCTTCGGTATGGTGTTCTCCATCTAGATCGAAAACGGCAATGGGTGGCAATGGAGAAAAACTTCACGTCGAGGATATATTGCTTGGACCCTAATTTGTTCTTTGAGCTTGTAGGCAGCGATGCGGCCGCAACCATTTTGGGCGTTTGACAAAATTGAAGCAATTAGGCGCGGTCGAGAGACTTCATAGCTGCATTTGAGCATCGGCTTAGGCGGAGGGCATATGGCCCGATGCTTTCTTTCGAGAAGTGCTTTGTCGGTGGCCTCAAGGAGGAGGTTAGGGCCAATAATGTCCTCATGGCAAACCTGACCCTCGACTTGGGTGGAGCTACCAAAAGAAGCCAAAGAAGCGCAACAAATTGTTTCCTCTCAGGCTCCTAAACCTTCCTTTTTCAGCACCCTAAACGGTAAAACTGCCTTACTCCCTCCGGCTCCCTTAAAATCCAAAAAGGTGACTCGGTAGAATGGGCGAGATGCTCAAAGGCCTTTGTTATAACATTGATGACAAATATTTCCCGGGCCACAAATGTAATGGTAAAATCTCTTTATAGCCATCTCGGAGGATATTATTCAAGAGGCGATGATGATGACACCTCTTCAAGTCCCGAGTCACGAAACTACGAAATAAACCCTCCTTCGACCCTCCTGCAGAGAAGAACCCATCATTTTTCCTCAATGCTCTCACTGGATTCTCTTCTCCCTAGACTCTCAAACTAATTGGTTATATCAAGCACATAAAGGTCATCATCTTGGTTGATAGTGGGCGGCACCACAACTTTATTCATCCACGCGCCAGCCCAAGAAACCTTGCTATCCATCTTTGTTTAATAATTTCAAAATCCTCATGATTGCCAATGGTGACTCTATGAAATGTGGGTATTTGTTGTGAAATGTGGCTGCCTCAAATGGAAGTGACTGGTAACCCTCAAAATCCCTTATGTTTGCTTATCCAAACATGGGTTGTTGCGACATTGTTTTGGGTGTTGAATGGATGAGAACCTTGGGTCCCATTCTCATGGACTTCGAGAACTTAACCATACGAATTTGACCAAAGCGACCACAAACATAAATTTCAAAGGCATCACTATATAGGTTCTCTGGAAATGTCCAGTTCTCTCATCGCATGGAGAAATTGCTCAAAAGGTCATTCGGATGTCATATTATCTCCATGCCATTCAAACCGGAGATCGCACCCGTGGCCCAAGACCTCCAAACCCTCTTGTCTAAACATCAAGCGGTCTTCTCCACTCCCCAAGGAAACCCCCCTTCCTGCGGTGTCGTAGTGTTCCATGACCGGGGAAGCCTTCCCCAAACATACATCCATAGCCATACCGCTTTACTTAAAGAATGAAATTGAAAAAATGGTCAAATCCTTCTTAGAGTCATTAGGTCCTAGTCGCGGTCTTACTCCTCTGGTTGTCATGGTACTAAAGAAGAGGTTCTTGGTGAATGTGTCTTACGACTTCAGTGCTCTCGATAAAGCTCACTGCATCGCAAAGACAAATTCCCATTCCGATTGTTTGTTGTCCAGATAGTAGTGGTGCTTTGTTCGCTTCACCAAACGATCTTAAACAGGACTGTCCTTAAATCCGTGTGAAAGAGTCCGACATTCCTAGATGGCCTTCGCTCATGAGGGCCACTGAGTTTGGTCATGCCCGCTTTGGGTTGTGTAGTAACCTCCACCTTTGAGCCTCATGAACCATGTCTTCAAGTCCTTTTCTTTGTCATTGTGTCCTAGTTTTCTTTGATGATATCCCTCCTTATATAGAAGACATGGAAAGACCATATGACTCATGTGAATCAAGTTCTCAACCTACTAAGCCGACACCGACTTTTCCTCCAAGCAGTCGAATGTGCTTTTGGTGCATCAGAGTAGAATACTTGGGTCATCTAGTGGAGCAAGGATGGTGTGAGGTGGACCGAAAGATTGAAGCTATGCAAGATTGGCAGCACCCTAAGACTCTCAAAATCTGCATGGATTTTTGGGCCTCCTGAAGGTATTATCTGGTTCGTCCTTTAAAGAACTATGGAAATATTTTCACACCTCTCACGGCTCTCCTCAAAAAAAAACTCTTTCACTTGGACCCAAGCAACTGCTCAAGCTTTTCAAAACTTTGAAGATGGCCATGTGCACCACTCAGGTTGGCTCTCCCCAGAACTTCACAAAGACATTTGTGTTGGAATAATGACATCGAGGCATTGAGGTGTTGTCCTTATGTAAGAAGGTCGACCTTTGGCCTTCATGAGCAAACAAATGTCCGAAAAGAATCTGGGGAAAACCTGGCTATGAAAGAAATGTTGGCGATTTTGCATACGGTTGAATTATGGCGTCCTTATCTCTTGGGGCAGCGATTCCAAATTAAGACGGACCATAAAAGCCTCAAATGCACTACGGAACAAGCATTTCCTCGGGAGCAACAAAATGGGTCACTAAGCTCTTTGAAATATGATTATGAGAGATCATTTACAAGAAGGGCAAAGACAATGTAGTGAGTAGATGCAGCGTCAGGAAATGAAGGCGAGGATCCCTTTTTCTCACCCGTCCTCCATTTGTACGGTGCCAAGGTACGTGTCAAATGAGGAATGGTACAGGAACCCAAAAGTTAGCATCTAATTCAACAACTAGAGAACAAGGCGCAGACTCCCCGAGGGTACTGGCTTGAGTTGAGCTTTGATACAAAGGTGGCTTGTATTTAAGTAAACAGTAGCTCAAATCCACGGTACTCTCTAAGCTTCATGCAACACCCACAGTGAGGGCTTTCGGGGTTCACCAAAACATATGGCAGTGTTAAACGTTCTTTTTTCTGGGATAATTTTGTAAACGGGACAAGTAATTTTTCGGTTGAATGTGAGGTATGCCAGCGCAACAAGGGAGCTTGATCAAATCTCGGGGGCGGATCCAACCGCTTCCAATTCCTCCCGATATTTGGAAGGATATATCTATGGATTTTTATTACAAGCTTGCAAATTAGGGGAAAAATCCATTGATAATGGTGGTGGTGGATCGTTTTTCCAAATATCCTCATTTTTGTTCTCTTCACCACCCATTTCTGCATCCACGGTGGCCCAAATTTTCATGGATCCGGGTCTTCAAGCTTCATGACATGCCAAACTCTATTGTTTTACGATCGAGAACCGACTTTCACAAGCAATTTTTGGCAGAAGCGTGTTTTAGCTTCCTGAGGCACCACGATTGCATCTCGGCTCGACTATCATCCCAGACGGATGGTCAAGCGGAGTCGTCAACAGAAGTGTTTTGGGGGAAACCCTATCGAGGGTGCTTTGCATCATAAAAAGAAACAACACCAGTGGGCTCAATGGTTACCTTCGCGAATGGTGGTACAACACTACATACCATACAACCACATGACTCCTTTTGAAGCGGTGTATGGATAGAATCCACCTTCAGTTTTTTCATACTTACCTGGTGTCTCGAAAGTCCAGATGGTTGACCAAACATTTACATTTCGAGAGGATATTCTCCGTACCCACAAAGAGAACTTGGTCATGGCCCAAAAAGCGAGGAATAGGCAATGGCGGATCGAATTATTTCGGAGCGACAATTTGTAGAAGGGGATCGGTGTCTCATTTGCAACCATATAAGCAAACTTCCTCAAGGCCCGGCGGTCTTCGAAGCTAGAGCCCAAATTTTATAGCCCTTACATAGTTCTAAAGCGTGTGGGAAAGTCACATATCAGTTAGCTCCACCCAGTCGGTCGGCTTCCTACGTTTTTCATGTTTCATGCTTGAGGGAGGTGATTGGAACCAGGTGCAACTTCAAACCAACCTTCGAGAATTAGCAGAAGAAGGATCATTTGGATACAACCAGAAGCGGTTTGGACCCGGAGGGGCGTGCTTTGCGTCGGAGAACCATCGAGGAAGTGCTATTACGGTGGAAAGATATGACTCCATCGGATGCCACTTGGGAACATGCTACCATTATGCATTAGTTCCCACATCTCCGGTAGGGACAAGGTTGTTCGCAAGGAAATGGGATATGTGTAAAGGTCCTAACCCTCACATAGGAAGATCAATGTATTAGGATGTAATAAGGTCAATATTAATAAGACCTTTCAATAAAATAGAATAAAGGCGGATGTAAGAAGACCCAAACTTAAAACTACAGAAGGATTTTCCTCTAGATGCTTATTTTTTAGTATAAAGCTAGAATTAGGGGGTATGAGAACCTATCTTGGATATTATTTTAATAAATATCTTCTCAACTGGAGGTTACCCCATCGAAGAGGCTGTGAAAATTTCTATCGATTCAAAGTGTTATTTACGGTCCTAACCCGCACCTAGGTAGATCAATGTATTCGGATGTAATAAAGGTCAATATTAATAAGACCTTTCAATAAAATAGAATAAGGCAGATGTAAGAAGACCTAAAGCTTCCGCTTCTAGAAGGATCTTCCTCTAGATGCTTATTTTTAGTATAAATAGGAGTCGAGGGTATGAGAACCCTATCTTGGATATTATTTTAATAGAGCGCTGCTCGATTGGAGGTTGCCCCCTCGAAGAGGCCTGTGAAAATTTCTATCTGATTCAAAGTGTTATTTCTGTTGCTATTTCGTGAATCATTTTTGTGTATTGTGAAGATTATGCTGGATATTTTACTGTTATTCTGTTATTTCTAGCATTTCGTTTTTGTTCTGCATATTTTATATATCTGGTATCTTGCACTATCTGTATTGGATTTATTAACTTTTGTTTGAGTGTTATTGGCCTTATATGCAGGATCTTGGAGACATTTTTCTTTGACAGTTTCTCATCGTATCATTCTATTCTAACAAGTATTGACCGCGAGACTGGCATATAGGCTAGATTTTTTCCTACTTCCATTTTCTGCCTTATCTGTTTCCTGGTTCATTTAGCCTTAGGATTGACCCCACTGAATTGCAACACTAACCTTCCTTGTAAATAAGTGTGTCAT
The DNA here is from genome assembly GCA_010110895.2 of Picea sitchensis. Classification (NCBI taxonomy): domain Eukaryota; kingdom Viridiplantae; phylum Streptophyta; class Pinopsida; order Pinales; family Pinaceae; genus Picea; species Picea sitchensis. The sequence continues at coordinate 52,243 of SNQJ01S0067174.1, read as the reverse complement.
ACTTTATGTGGTAGATCCTTCCTTCAATGGGAATCCTAGTTAGATCCTTGTTTTCCATTTGGTTTCCATGCCATAGTACTTCATAGACATGGGAGTCATGTTTTGTCCCGCCATGACCTTTTTTTGAAGCCTCATAATTATTCTTTATCTTTCTCTGGCCTATACCCGAGGGAAACCCTAATGAGAATGGTTTGTTTTCTTTCAAGCTCACTTGAATTTTGAAAGCAATATCCAAAGAGACTTTATTTATTCTTTTCGATCTCATATGGATTACTTGAGAAAAGAAGACCCCCTGGAGTATTCTTTAATCCCTTTTCAGACTCTCTAGAATGAAAATATTGTCAAGTGATCTTGTTGCACTTCATGCTTTTCAATCTCAAATTTGAGGGCACATCTGTCCGGCTGCAGTTTACCCATTTTTTGGTCTGGATGGATAATTTTAGGAATAGAGGTATGCCCTAGGAACTTTGGTTCACTAGGAGATTATTCTCAGGCATAAGTTTAACCCTTTTTCGGGCCTGAGGGACTAAATTTTTGAAAAAGTAACATTCTCCTTGGTTTTGGTTTATCTCTTTTTCGTGCTTTGGAAATTAACGACCAAAGAGGAACTCCCTCGGAGTCCATATTTAATATCCTTTCAAACTCTTTAAATATGAAATTTTTTTGAGTGACCTTGTTCCTTTCACACTCGTTAATTGGTCCAGATAGAACATCTATTTGGCATGATTTTAAGCCTTTTTCTAGACAATAGATTATCTAGGAAAAAGGTACGCCTAATTATACTTGTCTTGCCACGAGAGTTCTCCTAAGTTACATTTTATACTTTTTCGGGCTAAGGAGACTGAACCTAGAAAAAGCTTGTGAGTCAATAGTTAAGCTCTTTTCAGTCTACTTAAAATTGAAAATATAGACGGGTGATCTTGTCTCAATCACACTCACTAAAATGGTTTTGAAGAGACATTATTTCGGTAGAATTTTAACACTTTTTCGAACCAACTAGAATAATTGTGAAAAAGGAAATCCCTAGAGACTTATGTTAGCATTTTTTCAGACTCTCTAAAACGTGAAAACACCACCGAGTTTACCTTATGTGGGACCGTAAAAATTCGCATGCAAGGAGTCTTGTTGTGTCATCCTTAATCGTACCGTGGGTCTCATCTTTGCATCGTTGGCCTAGTTCTGGATCCATGTTTCTCTCAATTATGACCTTCAAATCATTCCTTAAACGCAAGCCTTGCAACACTTTTTTCCTTTGCGATCTGACACCTTGACCCATGGAGGAATTTTCTTGAGTGTCCTTATCCTGCACATGTCTCCTTGTGCCAAGCATCAATATGTTCCATGCGCCTTGAAATAGTTTTCTTTCCTGCAACACTCATTCCTCCTCTGTAATGTAGCATTATTTTATTCCTTTTCAAGATCGTTAAAAATTGGAAAAGGAAAAAAAAATCAAATATTCCAAAAAGAGGGGACGAGATATATAAATTATTTTTCGGCAGCAAGATAGTCACCCTTTGACAAAGGACATCCTTTCGTTTGTTTTCCAAGCATTGGGATCTAGTATGACTTTCCAGAGCTATTCTCTCTACATAGAGCTATGTCCCCTTTTGTTTCGTTACTCTTCCAAACATATGGAGAGTTTATGGTGCATCCTGCATCACCGACTTATGTCAATGTTACATTGCCCAAGTCTCATCATTTTTCCTTCTTTTTTGCAAGGGAATTTTTATCCAACCTGAGTCGTCCATTTTTCAATTTGTCTCTTGACCTTCATAAGTAGACCATCCCGAGGGTCCAGTCATGTCTGGATTCAAAATCGATGAAGTTATGTGCCTGATGATCGAGATCCTCCAATCTTTCCCCGACGACATGTCGAAGACCTCAGAGTAGTGAGTCTTACACTCCTATGGTAATCCTACCTGAGTTGTTGAAGATATTGAAGTCATTTTTTGAGCTATGGTGTTCTCATCTCCAGCCTTAGGCATCTATACTTCTTGAAGATGCATATTATTTGTACTTGAATATCATCAAATAATTTTGAGATGTAGATCCTCTTTGTATTTCTAATGGCTATACTTTATATAACATGGATCTGGAGTGTACTTGATTGACATCCATGATTAGTTCATCCCGAGCATGGGTATGCCTGCCTCAGAGAGATTATTATTATTTAGCAGATGGTGCGCTCCTGAACTGTTGTCCTGTGCTCACTCGACTTTGTGCCTTCCAACTGATAAAGATATTGTAATGTATTCCAGCCATCAGTTTCTTTTTTAACCCCACACCTTAGGGGGAATATATTATAGCCCAAATATTCCCTACCTATGCATACATGGCATTGGCCTTTTCACTTACACAATTTTCCAAATTATTGTTGAGAATCTTTCTTAAAAAAACCATTTTTTGGAGCATGTACACATCCTGCTCCACTATTGCATGTGTACACACACTAGTTTCATACTAGAGAACCCATGTTTACCTCCAAAATTTGCAAAAAAAAAAAAGTTGAAAAGATTTTGGTGGAGTTAGCAGGCTATTGGAGGTTTCCCAACCATTTTACCCATTGTAGCACGTCCCCAAACCGAATAACCATATTTTTTTCATATAAAAAGAGCTCTTGGGATCTCATTCCGACATCAAGCAAGATAAAGGAGAAACTCTTCCAAAATCCATTCCCCCTCTAGCCCAAGTTTTGCATCCCTTTCTAATATTTGGCCTCAACATTCCCTCTTCAGCCTTTTCTCCTTATACAATCCCTTCTATTTTCCCAAAGAGATCAGTTGATTGTGAGAGGAAGCATGGGAATGATGCACTTGGAGCAACAGTAAGCAGAGCTTGGGCCTTGTTCACGAAGGGTTTTTATGATCAATAAGGTTGTAATATTTTAATCCTCAATTTGAATAAGATTTCTCTTCATGTCCCAATTCATTGCATATTTGTATCTTTATTTCTTAGGGTCCTTTGTTTTTTGTATTCGGCATTTGTAATCGCTGAAACCCGATTGAACTCTGTTGTTTTTCACAAAACTGTAGGAACATAGTACAGGAATTATTTGTTATAGGAACAACTCTAATACTGTCATGAATGGAGTGTTAGCAAATGGTGGAGGATCTTCATTTGGGATAGAGGTAGAATAGCAATAACAGATCATATTATGAGTCACTGTGTACAGGGCATGAGAAGTACAAAAATTATTGTATATGAAAGTATTAAACAAATTAAGCAGATGTTTAGCGCGATTTTTCCTAAGAGTTCTTCTTGTCGTGAGGTCATACACCTTTAAGTATTCGAAATTTCATAATTTGACTATTTTTTAAAGGCATAAATCGTAGAGAACAAGATGGGATCCTTCGAGTTAACTATGCTTGATGTGTAAGAATGAGACCCAAGTTAGATAGATATACTTGCTTGTTTATTTTTCTGTAAGTAAATATGCAGGACCATAGCACATAACTGAGATTTCCAATTATTAAAACAGAATCAAGATGAAACTATACCTATGACAGTGAATCACTCTATATATATTTAGAGAAAGCTACATACTTATAGGTGGAAATAAGTGCAAATGTTAATGGAGATTTAAAGCAACCTCTCAGAGGTTAAACTCTATGTGCCCAGATCCTTTTGATCTAATGCCAGTTGTGCACAACCCTGAGCTTTATCTCTCTGATCCTCAAAGGTTCCTTTGACCTAAGTTTAGATATTGCCCATATACATATAAGTATGTTGGAGCAGTTTGAGAGTTAAGGGAAGTGATAGAATTATGGACATAATTTATCCACATAAGCTTTTCTATTCAAAGTAAACTAGACTGGTGTAATAATGCCATTATGGACATAAATGAATCTTATATTCTCTTAAATTCTAAGCTTACACGAAATTGAATTATGTCATAGAAAAAAAAAAAATTATGGTGAATTTGAGGTACATTACATATGGTATGAGAGCAAAAGCTACAACACTAGGCATAAACAGGGCCACATTAGCTTCTTAGTATTTATTCCAATTTATGTAAAACTAATAAATCTTATTGGTACAAACAGAAAGCCCTTTCTCTTTTTGTAAATTGTGGCAGCTCAGAAGGGTACAAAAATTAGGATGGAAGGAAATCCACAGAAAGGAACTCCTGGAGATCCAAGACAGACCAGTGATGGAAGCTCACCCATGGAGGTGTTGGAAACAATGAGGAATCTTATTGTTGAACTGCAGTTTTTCAAGGCCGACAATCAAAAATTGAAGAAAGCACAACAGGATTAGCAAGAGATAAAAGAAGTCCTACTGCATAGTATATCAACCAAGAAAGGCCCAAAAGATGATAACCATGATGAAGAAGTCAACAAAAGGGCCTCCAAGAATTCTGGACCGAAAAATGAAAAATGAGACAGTTCGTCTAAAGGGACACCTTCAGCTCAAGACAAAACTATACCAGACAAAAAAAGAAAAAAAGTAGACCACCTTGAAGGAGAATTTAAAAAGATTAAACCAACTACCTTTGATGGAGAATCCTGGACAGGAGAAGAAGTTGAGGCATGCTTGTTAGACATCAAAAAATACTTCTAGATCTACAACTATTCCAACAACATGAAGGTCAGAATGGACATCTCTAGTCTGAACGGGAAGACCAACATTTGGTGGCAGGACCTGAAAATGGCCAAGGGCCTAAAGGAGAAACAGTTGGAATGGTCCAACTGTAAGAAGTATTTTAAGAAAAAATACCTTTCTGAAAGATATTATGAAAGGAAGATGAAAGAATTTTATGAGTTACGACTTGGATAGATGACGATGGAGGACCTTATAAATAAATTTCTGGAACTACTAAGTTCCGTACCATACATCCGAGAGGATAAGGTAAAAATCCAACAATTCGTAAGTTGTTTAGCACAGTCCTACAGGGACAAAATTGAGTTTGACAACCCCAAATCCTTGAGTGAAGTATTCAAGAAAGCACGAATGTGCTTTGACCAGTATAAACAATGGGTAGATTTTCCTAAGGCCTGGAAGGATAAGAAGCAAGATTGAATGAACCAGCGGAAGAAGGGATACTAGCCAACTCCTTATCGGAATGCAGCAAAAAGTTTCCCAGGGAAGAATTTTCACTCCAATCATCCTAATACGCAAGCTAGTTGTAAACCGGTAAACCTAGGAACGAAGAAGTTTGGGGACAAGGCCCGTGAGCCATTAGGATGAGTCTACCAAAACTGACAGAATTAAAAATCCAATTACAGGAATTGTTGGGGAAAGAGTATATCAGACCGACCGTTTCACCATGGGGGGCACCAGTCCTCTTTCTGAAAAAGAAAGACGGTACTCTAAGACTATGTATCGATTATAGACAACTGAACAAAATTACCATTAAGAACAAATACCCCTTACTAAGGATAAATGATATGTTCGATCAAGTTGGAGGGGCCAAGATCTTTTCAAAATTGGATTTACGATGCAGTTATCATCAAGTTAGGATAAAGGACGAGGACATAAAAAAAATAGTGTTTCGAATAAGATATGGACACTACAAGTTTGTAGTCATACGTTTCGGACTCACTAACGCACCAGCCACATTTATGTGCTTGATGAACAACATTTTCAGTCAATACTTAGACAAGTTCGTAGTAGTATTTATCGACGATATTCTGGTCTATTCTAAAATGGAGGAGGAACATGATGAACACATGAGAATAGTTCTGCAAACATTAAGGAAACAAAAACTATACGCAAAATTCAACAAACGTGACTTTTATCAAAAAGAAATACAATATTTAGGACATGTCATTTCCTCAGAAGGTATTTTCGTAGACCCGAAAAAGATAAAAGCCATTATGGAATGGCCAGTACCTAAGGATGTGGCAGATATTCGGTCATTCATGGGAATCACCAGATATTATTGCAGATTTATAGAAGGGTTTTCCAAGATAGCCTGGTCGGAACCAAGTTTAACTGGTCGCAAAAGTGTCAAGACATCTTTAACAAGTTGAAAGAATTATTGACATCGGCACCCGTTTTGAAGGTAGAAGACTCAGATAAAGACTTAACAGTTTTTGTTGATGCAAGTAAAGAGGGACTAGGTGGTGTCCTAACTCAGGAAAGGCACGTGATTTGTTACGAGTCCCAAAAATTAAAAGAAAACGAGCAAAATTATGTCACTCATGACCTAGAATTTGCAGCAGTAATACATGCCCTAAAAATGTGGCGACACTAAATAATGGGCAAATAATTCCTACTATTGACGGATAATAGCGGGGTGAAATATTTGTTTAACCAACCAGATCTTAATGCAAGACAAGCAAGGTGGCTAGCCTTCTTGAGCGAATTCGAATTTGAGGTCAGAACTGTCAAGAGTAAGGAAAATAAAGTAGCAGACGCTTTAAGAAGAAGAGTCCATGGGTTATTTGAGATAAACATTAGCAGGGTAGAAAGTGATCTAGAACAAAGAATAAGGACGAAAAGTATTAACGACGGAAGTTACACTAATATAATGATAGAATTACAAAACAGTACCACCAACTCTGACAAACCAGATCTAAGAATCGACAAGAAAGGATTATTACGACTTAAAAACAAACTTTACATACCAGATTCAGCAAAATTGAAATCAACAATTTTGGAAAAGGTGCATAAGAAACCGTATTCTGGCCATTCATGTTACTAGAAAACAATAACAACACTTAGAAAACTATTTTTTTGGCCTAGTATGAAGGGAAAAACAGCAGAATACTTGGCTAGGTGCCAACATTGTCAGTGAGTTAAGGTTGAGCACTGGCATCCAGCCGGCCTATTACAACCATTACTAGTACCAAAATGGAAATGGGAGACTATATCACTTGACTTTATAACAGGTTTGCATAAAAATCAGAAACATAATTATTCTATCATGGTTGTAATCGATAAACTCAGTAATTCTGCACACTTTATTCTTGTAAAGTCTACTTTTAAAGCTATAAACATTGTTGAAATATTCATGAATTTTTTTTTTAGACTACATGGTATTCCTAAAATGGTGATTCCAGATAGAGACGTAAAATTTACATCCTCTTTTTGGAAGGAATTGTTTGCAGGGATAAACACTAAATTGAATTTTAGTACAAGCTATCATCCACAAATGGNAACCAAATCATAGAGTATATGCTTCCCATGTATGTAAGAACAAAACCAAGCAAGTGGGAAGACTACCTGCACTTGGTAGAATTTGCATATAACAATGGGTACCAAACTTCAACTAAGTTGAGCCCTTTAAAAATACTGTATGGCAGAAAGTGTATGAGTCCAATTAGCTGGGATAACCCAGCTGGCCGACTCATGATTGGACCAGAGATGCTCCAAGAAATGGAGAACATGGTAAGAAAGGTACAACGGAACTTGAAAGAAGCACAGGACAGACATAAGAGCTATGCAAATCAGAAAAGAAGACACTTGAAATTTCAAGTGGGAGACCATGTTTACCTAAAGGTCAAAGCCCAAAAAACATCAGTGAAGTTAGGAAACTGTGCCAATATGGCACCCATGTTTTGTGGGCCCTCCGAGATACTAGCTCGAATTGGACTCGTAGCATACCAACTTGCACTTCCAGCTAATCTAAGAATTCATAATGTATTTCACATTTCTTTGTTAAAAAAGTATATTCATGAACCTACTCATATGATTGATTGGAACTTGGTGCAGGTGGAACCTGAAGGCGAGTTCCAGGTGGAACCCCTATGCATTCTAGACCAGAGAGAAATAACACTTCGGAACAGAGCCATCTCTCAGGTAAAGGTGCAATGGAAGCACATTAGTCCTGAGGAGGCCACTTGGGAGTTGGAGGGAGATTTGTGGAAATCTCATCCAATCTCATTCCAGGAAGGGAACAAACATTGAGGACAATGTTTTACTAAAGGGGGAAAGGATGTGATATCCCCAAAAATAAATTATTTTTTAAATTTAAATTCATTGGAAATTTATTCTGTTTTTAGTAAATTCGAATTTGGAATTTTTTTTCCATTTATTGCAATTCTGAATTTTGAATTTAATAATTGTAATTAATTATTATGACTATTGGGCATAGATCTGTTTTGACCCACAAACTATTGGACTATGACACTTGTATGAAAACATAATATTTTATTTTAATTGCAGGAGAAGAAATGGAACAACCATGTTAAAATCAGCTGACCATGACTCCATGAGTGGGGAACATGTTGGAACTACCTCTGGGATAATTGTTACAAGTGGAAAATCAGTGATTTGGCCATTGGAAGCCCCTGAAAATTAGGGATTTAGAAATATGTGAAAATTCCCAAGGGAGGGAAAAAATACTTGGGCAAAATTGGTAAATAACATATGCGAGGAGGCAGGACGCTGCCAAGTATGCTAGGAAAGGAAACTTTTGATTTATTTGTTGTTATGAACACTGCTTGAGTGTGAGGCAAGGGAAAAATGTTGGAGCTGTAGGACATTGCTCAAGAGAAGTTTTTCGAAGTTCGCCCTCATGGATTCATGGTCAGGCTAGGGGTTGAATCGGGCAAGTAGTTTGGCTGCCCTGTTCTACGATTGGGAGGAACATGGTTGTTCCCTTTGTTTTTCTGCAAGCTGGTTCAGATATGTAAACCTTTCCTTACTCTCTCCTTGGATGTTTTGTGTGTAATTGATATTATGCATCTACTTTTTCTAAATCGAAGTAATTATTTCAATGGACGATATCTATCGTGGTATTAGATTTACACTCATAGTCTAAATTCTGGAGTGGTCCCTCTCGAAAATCGAGAATACTAGGAAAATTTATTTAAATACAATTTGAGTTTAAGAGAGCAGATCCATCTACATTATAGGATTAATCTGAAGTCGAAATGCTAGGATACTCTGTACTAGTTAAAGAAAACCAATCTATATAGATGTAGGTTTATTTCTGTTACTGAAGTATTAAACAGATCTAAATGTGAGCAATCGGATAGGTTTAATTTGAATTCGAAATGCTAGGATACGTTGTATGCTTGAAGAAGGCCAATCTGTATAGATATAGGTTTATTTTTGTGACTGAAGTATTAAATAGATCTAAATTTGAGCAATGAGAGTTGAGTAAATTTGTGCCGAAAGGAAACATTTAAATGTATCACTAATTGCAAACAATCATGCATCCTAAAAGGGACTTCATGTCTTTTAAATCTAAGAATTGAAGAGGAATATGAAATAGAAAGAACCTTATGGATCACCGAGGCATTCATATATTATACACATATATACGTATTGGAAATAAAATGCAAACTGGAAGTAATCTATCTACATCATAAAGTTAAGGAAATCCGGAAAACCCCTTTTGTTTATTAGATGCTAAAACAATCATGGGAATTGATGCCTATCAAAAGAGTTTATGCTTCCCTTGTTTTATTTAAAGAGCAGTATACCCTTTCCACACTCAAAGTATGTAACAAATTTAGAAATATGTGAAAACCTTAAGAAGATCCGGAACAATTTTTGAATTGAATTTGTCACTCTGTGTTTTTCTTTTACTGAGTTTTTCTAAACTCTGTTCATGTTTTCCTTTTTCGGCATTTCAGAGTTTATTGGTTCAATTGAGTGAAGTTCTTTTGTTCTTTCAAATGTCGAAACCCGAAGTGGCCCAACAGCCTGATCGAATTTCATGATTCAACGATTACCGTTGTATGTTGTTCATGCATCAAGCATTATCAAACGTCAAAACCTATTATTGGCTGGGCCCCATAGATTTTCTTGACTTCGCTATTCAACATTTGACGTTGTGCAGTGTTTTTGCATCGAGAGTTAGTAAACCCAGAAACCACGAAGTGCTGGTCCAACATTCCATTCACTTTTCGCAATTCAGAAGTTGTTGTGTGTTGGTGTTTGTCACTTGAAATCGTGAAGTCCCAAACCCCGAAACCCCAAAGTGTTGGTCCCACTTTCCATTCACATTTTGTAATTCGGGAGTTGTTGTGTGTTGCTGTTTGGGCATTTGAAATTGAGAAATCCCAAACCCCAAAACCCCGAAGTGTTGGTCCCACATTTCCATTCACTTTGTGAAATTAGGGAGTTGTTGTGTGTTGGTGTTTGGGCATTTGAAATCACGAAATCCTGAACCCTAAAACCCTGAAGTGCGGGGCCGACAGTCTTTTCACATTTCACAATTCGGCAAATAGTGTGTTCCTTTGTTTTTTGTATTCGGCATTTTTCATCGCCAAAACTTGATTGACCTCTATTTTTTTTCACAAAACTGTAGGAACATAGTAGGAATTGTTTGTTTTAGGAACAACTCTAATACTGTAATGAATGGACTGGTAGAAAATGGTGGAGGATCTTCATCCGGGATAGATGTAGAATAGCAATAATAGATCATATTACAAGTCATTATGTACAGGGCATGACAAGTACATAAATTATTGTATATGAAATTATTAAACTAATTCAGTAGATTTTTAGCGTGATTTTTCCTAAGAGTTCCATTCACCATGAGGTCATACACCTTTAAGTATTCAAAATTTCATAATTTGACTATTATTTAAAGGCGTAAACCATAGAGAACAAGATGGGATCCTTCGAGTTAACTATGCTTGATGTGTAAGCTACTAGTGTGTAAGAATGAGACCCAAGTTAGATAGATATACTTACTTGTTTATTTTTTCTTTAAGAAAAGATGCTTTCCAATTATTAAAACAGAATCAAGATGAAACAATACCTATGACAGTTAACCGCTCTATATATATTTAGAGAAAGCTACATACTTATAGATGGAAATAAGTGCAGATGTGAATGGAGAGTTAAAGCGACCTCTTAGAGGTTAAACACTATGCGCCTAGATCCTTTTGATCTAACGACAGTTGTGCACAACCCTGCACTTTATCTCTCTGAACCTCAAAGGTTCCTTCGACCTATGTTTAGATATTTCCCATATACATATAAGTATGTTGGAGTAGTTTGAGAGTTAAGGGAAGTGATAGAATTATGGACAAAATTTATCCACATAAGCTTTTTTGTTCGAAGTAGACTTGACTGGCGTAATAATGTCATTATAGACAGAAATGAATCTTACCTTCTCTTAAATTATAAGCTTACACGAAATTGAATTATGTCATAGAAAAAAAAAAAAAATGTGGTGAATTTGAGGTACATTACAAGGAACCTTGAAGCTTTGGTTCCGTAAAATCAGGTACATGTTTTCATTTATGGTGGGAGGAGATTGTGTTCCCAACCTCAAAAGTGATCTACAATGAAATTTAACATGCTCATAGTATAGTTTTTGTTTCCATACATATTCACCTGCATTCAACTAGACCATTTTGGGGAGCACTTTTGAGAGATCCATTTTGGCACATATCCTCATAAGGTCATGCATTATCTTTTAGTCATTTTAGGGTTGTAGTTGTGAAATTTTTGGATGGCATTTATAATATTGAATAGATACTTTAGAGGCAAAAATTGAAGGGGAACGTTGAGGAGCCTTACCCATAGCAAGGTCGAGGATAAATCTGATCCATGGACGGATCAAAGTTTGGATACCAAGGCTTCATGAAAAGGATAAAAATACCCCAAATACATGGACTAGATTTGAAAATATTTCCCCTATCAACAAGTGCATCGAATTCTATAATAAAGAAGTTGCATGCATATAGGTAAATATGATCCTCTTTTAATAAAAGGGGCTTCCTACTTCGAGAAACCCAATTATGAAAATATATCGAATAATGCCACAAGCGAGTGAATGAACATATGTCCTCATAATTTTGGTTGAATTCAAAGTAATCCTTGATTTTCTTAGCCACAAAATGGTGGGAACAAAAGTTTCCATTTCCATAGAAACATAACATGAGGAACATTGCGTGAATTCATGAATTCCTAGAGATGAAACCACATCATGAAAGAACATCTTACTAATTGTAGTGGATATGAGTTATGTGCGATAAGAGACATGGAAAATTTGTTTGGTAAATAAGAATCCAAACCCCAACTAGGGAAACTAGGTCGAGGGGAGCTCTAATCCATGGATGGTTGAGCAGAGACAACTTTCGAGAATAGTTCGCGACGACTAGGGTTGAAACCCTAGTCATGGAGGAGCGACACATGAACACCATATTCAAGATATTTTTACATTATTCAACTATGTTTCATAATAATAAAGGAATATTGATTAAGAAATTGTTATGAATGAAATCTTTTTAAGTTCCTATAATTTTGTTTTGAACTAGACATGTGAAAACATATTGAATATACACAATAAAATAAAGTACAAACCTTTAATAACGATAAGGTTGTACTATACAATGGATGAAATCAATAGTACCAAATTTACAGTGCATATCTTTGAGAACCCTCCCATTAAGGATCAATTTGAACTCTTTGGGAAAATGGCATCGAAATGGTGTGCTAAAACAACAACAATTTTACAAAAAGTCAATTTTATTTTTTAT
>SNQJ01S0067173.1:26774-45322 GCA_010110895.2 Picea sitchensis | reverse complement strand
AGTCTTTTGGAGGTCCAAAAGCTTTTCAATGGGGAGGTGTGATCCAGGGGATCAAATTTTGCTTAAAAATTCAAAGTGCTCGGAATCACTTCAAATCGAACGAGAGCATAGGCCTCATCGTTATGAACCCAACGCAACTCATTTGGGTTCAAAAGGATGTCGGGAGCGAGAGATATCGCATTCTGTTCAAAATGACAAACATGTAAAAAAAGGGATGTTGACTGTACAGTCCGTACGAACGCTGATGTGGCAGGTTGTACGACACGTGGTAGGCCATACGAAACATGGAAGGTAGTTATTTGGACAGTTGACATGTGACATGGCTTGTTTGCAGCGAACGGGTTGGCGACACGTGGCCCAATCAATGGTCGCCACGTGTCACATGTATATTGGTTTAAAATTATGTTGTTGGCCGGAGTCGACCCTGCGACCTCCGGGCAGGGGGGAGAGACTTGGGAAGATCCACCAACCGGCCCGCCACTGGTTGGTCCTTGTTATATATATGGCAATATATTTATATATGTTTGCATATGTGGATAGTTGGGGCGCGATCGGGCTAGGGCTTAGCCCCAGCCCTTGGTCGCACATTGCGTTAACATATGACCCATTGCTATACCGTTTGGCGCACGTGATTGCGTTTTGATTTGGTTTCAACGGTTATACAAACGACCCGCCACTTGTCCTTTAACCATTGGCTTGTGGAACGGGGGGCCTATGTTTACACTTGCGCGCGGTCATATGGGTCATATGACCTTGCCCTTGACGGTTAGGGGCTAGGTGCGTCCGTAACTGTCCTACAGTTTGCACGATTCGCGCGGTTGCGTCCGGTGCTAACTTTTTACGCTTAAATATGCGTGTGGGATAGGTTGAGCCAACAAGGGTGCGTTTTGTAGACGCAGAGAAAACAAGTTTGAAGGGGGACTTTCAGGAATCCTATCTTCTTCAATTTTTGGCCAAACGAGGTGCCAAAAAAGCCCAGCTAGGGGTTTTTGGACGTTCTGAAGCCATTGGAGCAATCAATTTGGCATTTTGAGCATTGTAAAGCACATTTTTTATCACTTTGATCAAATAATACAAATGATCCATTGGAAGCTGGACCAGGAGATGTAGCCCAAGAGAGGGGTGAACTCCTTTATCATTTGTTGTGTTATGTGTTTTTTGTTCACTGTTATTGTTGTTGTTTATATGCATCTTGAATGAGTAAATCCTATTAAAGTTGTGTTGCAAAGTTGATCCATTTGCATTTTAACACATAAATTTTACTTGCAAATAATTTCAAGAATACAAGTCTTCTTCATTTTTAGATCATTCTTTGATTGAGAAAGACACTCTACTTGTTTATCCCCATCTAATTTTATCCTAATTGTATTTAACTATGATATTTCTTTTCTATAATTCATATTCTAGAAGCTTTGCTCCCCCTTGAGTAATCTCTTGTGGTCAAGTATTTCTTTCTTTCCAAGAATGTCATCATGTGGCTAACACACCTATCTCTTCCTCCCAACATTGACTAACCAAATGCCAATTTGAGGTGTGGAATATATTTTTGACTTTGAAAAGGTTTACTTGATTACTTGGCTAGGTTTTTTCCTACTAACTGGAATCATCCCAAAATAAAGAAGAGTTCCCATCTCTAATTTCCTAGAAGGACTAGCTTTGGACTATGGATTTGTTTTTTCCAAGCATTTTTTAGATCATAGATCTTGGGAGATGCCCCTCCATTATTATGAGGTCCCATCCTTCCACATATACTGCATATCTATTGCGCCATATTTTCCCTAAAATCTATTTCTCAATATTGATCCTGTTAGCACATGCAAAATTTATAATTTTTTGGCATAGACGAGATTGTGATTTTAAAGACAATCATTGGGCTCTTGGATTGATTGTAATAGATATCAAGATATCAAGGTTGTTTTTAAGGTCTTTTTGGGAAAAAGTTCATTATTTTGGCAATTGGATTAAAATATGATATTTGGGCAAATTTTCAAAAGTTTGATAAATTTAATAAAAAAATGGATTTTAAGCCAATTTGTCTCCTCGGCCTTTATGGAGGGTCTTTATTTATTTTTATTAATAAATTTGGCTAAAAATATTGGGCCCACCGGCCCAATTAGTCCCCACAAGCTATCAAGCTAAGCACCTACACCAACACGGGTTAGTCCCCACAAGCTGTCAAGCTAAGCACCTACACCAACATGGGTTAGCACCACTATCAAGTCATACCATGAAACAACACATAAGCCTACACCAACACGGGTTAGTCCCCACAAGCTATCAAGCTAAGCACCTACACCAACACGGGTTAGCACCACTATTAAGTCATACCATGAAACAACACATAAGTCAAGCCACAAACATCAAATTAGAGGCCCAACACACAAGTGCCAAACCAAGACACATGGAGGAGGAGGAGCCCACGGGGGCATAGAGTGCTCTATGTGTTAAATAACAATAGAACGATTGACGTATATAAAATATTTGTTTAATGTTTACACCGCTGATGTGGGATAAGCCTGATATATGCAAAAGCAAAATGTAGCACTATCTATCCTCCAATGTGCTAAGTGTCGATGAATGAGCCACAGGTCAAAGGTTATGAACCGAATTCTAATGAAGGTTGTAGCTTTTATGTCATTTGCAGGTGTACATGCTTAAGTTTGAGAACCCTAGACACGACAGTGCTCATCGCCAAGCAGAGTATCCATGTGTCAAACAAAAGGTTCCAGAGAAAGCTTTTTCAAATTAATCATGTCGATGACAATTAGATGGAGTCCGTCCTGAGACATTGCTATATTAAAATTCCTAAAGAACCTGAGAAATATATCGAGGGAGATGAATGTATTCTTCTGTGAGTATGAGTATGATATTCATTGGCACACTTTCAAACGCCTGGTAGATGCGAATGTGAAGAAAGAAAGCGATAGTATATCGGTTAGTGAGAATGATTGGGATTCTTCTGAGGATTTTGAGGATGAAGTTGAGGATGAAGAGTGTTGACATAAACATGTTAATGGAATATCAAGAGTCAAGAATCCTTACAGCCAGAAAAATCCTCTCTCTTTAAAAGATGTGAATGCAGATAGGGGAAAGTGTGTTGTATTTCACGCATTTCCACTCAGTTATAAAACAAGCATGCGATGAGTTTGATTCATCTTTTTGTCTAAGGTTTAGACAACAGTGTGATGAATATTTCCTTATTAAGAATCATGGTGAGATGCCTTGTCCTTCTTACAATGAAAACAAGGATATTGATTTCTACACATCTTAGACAATGATAGTATGCTATGTTTGTTATGGAAGGGGTCTAATTGCACATTGTGTGGAGGGAATATGACACGTCATGAATATGTGACCAGAGGATCTATGAGAAAACATCTATATGGGATGCATGCCAATTTTTTCCATTCAATTTAAAGGAATGCAACTGGTGATTTCCTAGCATATGTTAGTAAGGAGTTTGTAAAGATTTGGTCATTGGATATTGGAAAATACATCCATGAACTCAACTGTAAGGCATGGAGGTGAAAATGTCCCAGTTTAAGAGCTTGTTGGCAAGAAAATTGCTTTGTATTTTTCTGCTCATTGGTGCCCCCCCTTATCGAGTTTCACTCCAAGGCTAATACATGTACAAAATGAACTTAAGGAAAGAAGATAAGTGTTTGAAGTAAGAGGATTTTGAAGATTACTTTGATAAAGTAATTAAAAGATTTACAGGGAAGTTAATTTCAAGGAGCTAATTTAGTGGTCAAGCTCTTGTTGGCAGAGCATCCTAACATTTCAAAAACACCTATCCCTGATCTCTAGACCAGGATAGCATTCGAATTGAAGAGTTGAAGGGAAATCCCAGGGTTTAAGGTAAAAAAACAATAATTTAAGGATCAGTTAAAGACATGTGGCAACATATCATTAAAAGGAGATTATTTGTAGATTTCCAAGCATATGTTAGATCATATCTTGGGAATTTAAAACAACAATCATACATATCCAGGTATGAAGATAGCATGTGTCAACTGGCAGCCAAAGGTTGGTGGTCATCGAAGATAGTAGTTCCAGATTTGCAAGGATTGGCAGAAAATTTCATTTACCACATATCAAGCAGAAGATCAATTTAAACCTGAAGCATTTGACTCTCACAACTCCAAATTTCGAGAGATCTTACAGTCTGTCCCAGATATTGTGGCTGAGATTTTTCATAATTTCCATTTTTTTAGCCATTTGTTAGGGATTGGCTTGGGCCAAATTTACTATATATTTTGTAAATTTTTCAATGAAGAGGGGGATTCGACTTGCTTGAGAAAAGCCTTCCTTTGCAGCTGGAAAAACTCTGTATATATTCATGAATTTTCATGAATTTTAAATACAAGTAGACATTGTTTTTTATAATAGAGATTCATCACTGTGTACTCTTTTAGTGTGTTTTCCTCTAGTTCACATTCATTTCACTTATGTTCTTTCTTCTAAGCATAGCTAAGAGTAAATGATTTGAATTCATCCTTGATAGATGATCCCTTCATATATTTAATGCAGTTGTCATGTTTTAATGATTGTAGGTCCAGAATTCACCCTTGTTAGGTGCTTTGTTCATTGTAGTCAGCCTTTATGTTATTTATTCTAAAGTTACAATTGAGAATTCATCCTTATTAGATGCTCTCATTCGTAATGGGATTTTCTTATTTCTGTCTTGCTATCATCTGAATATTGTTTATTGTTGAAATATATGCTTACTTTTCCTCTGTTCCCTTAGGAGTACATAGTTGTGTTAAGCTTCATAATATATCTCAAAAGTTGACTCCATTTCCCAATGGAATATACACTTGACCATTCCCCAATCTTTTTAAGCTTGGATTTTGACAAAAGATCTAGCCATTGCACTGATTACACAACTAGTTATTGAGGTAACATTGGGTGACTGAGTTGCATGAGAGAGCCCTCTCTGAAACTGGAAAGGCTAGATTCCAGTTTCCAAGTGGTTTGTGGTTACCTCTGGGTTTCTTTGATGCAGCCCAAAGAAATTACATAGTGATAACATTTTTGGCGTCGTTTCCGGGGAGCAAAGGTGAAATATTCCCTGGGATAAACGACAAAGTTCATATATGATTGTTGATGGTGGACAACATTCAGACACAAAGAGGCTATAAATCATCCACCTAATGACTCCATTATCAGTTGTATCTGGACGTCATAGTATCAACGACAACTCCATTGTCTGAAGGTTTTAAAGCTTGAAAAAGGTACCAGTGACTCCACTGGATTTGATAAAGAACTCAGATGCTACTAAAATTGTTTCAAGGTATGCATGTTTGGATTTCTCACAGAGTTATGGTTTTCCAAATCCTTTACCCAAGGATGAATATTGTTTAAGCAATGGTCCAAAATTTAATGGTGAGGATTTGAGTTTGACTTTGAAGCATATATCAAATTTTCGTGAATTTACTGAGCTTATTAGAACAAAAAATGAAGATGTATTCCTTAGGTTGTTTTATGATTCATTCCAAGGAAAATGTAGAAGCTGGGTTGAAGGTTTACCCGCCAAATCCATAAGATCTTTTTCAGTTTTTTGGGTTATTTTCTTGGAAACATGGATGGAAAAAGCAAAGTTTGTAGCAAACTCACTTTCCATTCAAGCTTTTAGAGAATGGAACGATACATACACCGATGAGGAAGTGGAACAAAACTTTTCTTTGTTTTTGTATTCTTATTTAAGCTCATGTAAATGTAGTTCGGAATATGAATAACAAAAACCTCTCTCAGTTTTTACACAAGTGTCATATTTTGGGATATTCCAATGAATATGTACAACCCATTTTCCAGATTTAAGAATTTAATGTTTTCCTGTTTTAGTCATCATTTTTGGGCATAGATTTTGAGAATTTGGAGAAGAATTTTTGAAAACCAAAAGAGGTTTTTTGTCAAGAGAACTAATAACAAAAAAATCTCTCATTGTTTACACAAGTGTCATATTTTGGTAGATTTGAAGGGATCTTTTTATCCTATTTTTCAGATTTAAATATTTAATGATTTCATGTTTTAGCCATTATCTTTGGGCACAGATATTGAGATGAAGGAGAGGAATTTTGGAGAAATGAAAGAGGATTTTTTGAAGCAAAAGATAATTCACAAAAACCTCTCTCTGTTTTGTAACAACTATCATGATTCAGGAGATATGATGTTATCTTTGACTCATATTTTCCAGAAAATTGACAAATATTTCTTCGCATGCAGTTTTGAGTTTGTTCCTATTTTGATGTAACTAGATCCAAAATTGTAGGATAGTGGTTGAGATAGACATCCTCAGCTTGAGGAATATTCTTTCCTTGATATAGTTGAGCATTTTGAATGTGCAAAAGGGGTGGGAATAAGCACAAAGGAAAAATTGTATTGATCATTGTAACAATTTCTGAATCTGAAAGAATACAAGTGGAGATGCCCAGAGATTTTTCATACCAAAGATTCATGTGGTGATGACCTTAAGTATGTGTTTCCTTTAATGTATGTTTTTCTAGTTTGCTTTCCCTTCATCTGCAACTTTTCGTATATTTAAATTTGGATGTTAAAGGGTCTGAAATTCATCTAAATGGTGCTTTAGATTCAAGCAATTTTAAACTCTGTTTTTCTTTCTTAACTCATCAGAATTTATCTCTTTGGTGCTATGATTGATGTTATATGTTTATTATTTCTTCCATATTATCACAAAAAATTAAAATATTGAAGTTCATCACCTAATTTGACTTTGATTCCTTGAGAGCTCTACCTACCAGACATTGTTTCAATTGTTTTCAAAGTTGACTCCATTGTCCAACAGGTTCCTTTCTTCTTGCCAGCAAACCCCATAAATATTTTCATTAAATCAAAACCTAGCCATTAAAACTTTAGAGAAGATCCATCTTCCAAGAGACCAAATGACAAGAGATATCCCTCTCTGAACTGAAAAGGCCAGTTTCAGTTCTGAAGCGGTTTTGTGGTTACCTTTGTAAGTTGTTCCTTCAGCCTAGGAAATTTACTTAGTACTAACAACTTGTAGCCACCAACTCCTCCTAACTAGGAATCATTCCCAACCAAAGTTGGTCACTCCACCAAATATCTTCTACATGCTAGCATCAACACCGACAAGTCCTCTTTGCCACATACAACAAGCTTGTATAACACAAGTTCTCTACACTAGAAGTGTTGTCTTCCTTATGGTTTACAAACACTAGCCACGTTTCTTCACACAAGTACATGGAAACACAACTCTAGTTCTGGCCTCCATATCTACATGTCCATCCTATGGTTTGAGTCCTCAAACCCTAGTTCTTCAATTCTTGCATCAATACGAGCACTAAGAAATCCATGAAACATTAAGGATACAATAATCAGGACTTCTTCCAATAAAAGCTTCATACCAACCTCAAGACTCATCAATCTAGTATCTCTGTGATCTTGGTCTAACCTCACTTCCCACAAGAATAAGGCTTCAAAATCATGCAAGGCATTAGCTCCCCTCTCCATGTCTTCTACTAGCATAGAAACCCTAGTTGTAATACCCCTATTTCCTACAGCTTGTAATTAATCATTAATTATGATCACCATGATATGGCATGGGAAAAATGTAAATGTATTATTTAGGTTGTCAATTACTGACTGTGGGGGTAAATCCTTGAAGTACTAGCCATGATATCACTAGAGGAAAGAATGAGGAAATTGTGGAGAGGGTTCATTAGTTCAAATGACCCAAATTCCCTTTGTTGAGATAATAAGCCTCATCTGGATCCCAAGAATAGGAATCGGTTAATGAAGGAAGGACTGGTGGTTGGATAATCAACCACCCCCATGAATGGAAGCATGGTTTGTCTTAGGAGACATGAGGTTGTCATCCCAAATTACCACAAAGTCCCGCAGACCCAAGTTGACTTGAGTTTCCTTCTGACAGAAGGAACAGGACAGGTCCATAACCTTCCAAGGAGGATGCAAGCGAGGGAAGACAAGGAGAAGACACACCAAGGAAGATGCATGCGTGCAAGGCTCTGCAGAGATAAAGAGAGACACCAGACAAGAATGCATGCACAGAGGCTAACACACGACCCAAATATGCAGAAGAAAAGAGAAAGGTTGCGAGCTTGATGTTGGGGAAGCATTTGATAAACCTTGTAGGGATGTTGTGACAGAGAGAAGGTCTCTAAGAAATAGCATAGTTACCTAGTGATATCATGGCTCGACACGAGGGTGGCCAGAGTTATAAGAATGAATTCCTCTGAGCCTATGGTTGGGTGGAGAGGCGAACACCCACAATCAGTTAGTTGGCCACAATATAAAATAGATAAGTATTCTCATACACTATATATTTGAGTTGTAACTGTAAAATAAAGTTGGATATCCTGTGAATGTTTCAGGGATCTGCATGTTCCTTGATGGTTAGACTGTGTTCCCTTATCCTTTGCTTAATCGTGGATTTAAGAAAGTAAGGAACTATATGGTTTGTACACGTAAATTCTTGAGCCCTATAGTGGCTCAATTTTAAGCAAATGAACTGTGAGTTCGTTGACCTTGGGTATAGTTTCCCGTATGCATGTCAACATTCCCAAATGCTTCGAGTCTCCTGGCAGAAGGAGTCTATTAATCTCAGGAGAAAGAGCGCAAATCGCATTCCAGCATCTAAGTCTTTCAGAACTGACGAAGCTCATGAAGGATAACGAGATTTAAGTCTCGAAAGGGAAGATCCTTTCGTTTGGAAGACAAGCGGACAATATTCATTCGGAAGGATTCAAGGTCTGTCACGACCATTGGCTTTGGAGAAGGAGCGTAGGATTTAACTCCTTGACTCCTTCAGTCTTCGCGAGTTCGGAAAATTTTGGTATTCGTCATAAGTGAGACAAATCCCCTGAAGTACCAGAGCCCGAAGTTAATATGGGTTGTAGATCTTAGGATGCCCGGGAACTATTCCAACTGTCAGATCTATGATATAGTCAGTCTAGCATTGACCACTTCAGGAATTCGTAGGATTTGGGGTGTAGTATCGTAGAGGGATGTTCAACATAGAATGTTGAACGTCGAACGTCGATTTTCAATGTAGAACGTTGAACGTCGACGTTCAACGTAGAATGTCGAACGTCGACATTCAACATAGAACGTTGAATGCCGATGTTAAATGTAGAAAGTCGAATGCCGACATTCAATGTAGAACGTTGAACGTCGACGTTCCATGTAGAATGTTGAACGCTGAACGTCGATGATCAATGTAGAACGTCGAACTTCGAACATTGACGTTCAATGTAGAACATCGAACGCTGACGTTGAACGTAGAACGTCGAACCCCAATGTTCAACATAGAACATCGAATGCCAACGTTCAACGTAGAACATTGAATGTCGAACGTCGAACGTTCAAATGCCAAACGTCGATCACCAAATGGTGGAGGCCACGTGGAGAGATTTCAGGACTTCGGGGAGTATGTGTGCATTAAGGGAAAAAAGGTGGTGATGTGGACCCACGATCAACGT
The DNA here is from genome assembly GCA_010110895.2 of Picea sitchensis. Lineage (NCBI taxonomy): Eukaryota > Viridiplantae > Streptophyta > Pinopsida > Pinales > Pinaceae > Picea > Picea sitchensis. The sequence goes on along the minus strand of SNQJ01S0067173.1, from coordinate 35,843 downwards.
GCCACCTGTCACGTCGATTCGAGAATTTTACAAACCCTATAGGTCCATTAACATGTGACACGTGTCACCCACCTAAGGGGCCACGTGTCCTCTCTGCCTTGACACATGTCATCTCTAGAAATTACATGTTTCATCCACGTGGCAGGAGATCTCGTAGTCCAGAGACTCGACACTCCAGAGGAAGTTGGAGGAGAGTCAGTAAAGTGTGAAGGCTCTCGAAATCGTGAATAGCAGAGTCCATCTCATCCATCCATCATTAAGGACACGTGTCATTAGATCTTATAATCTGAAGACTTATCACTCCGGGAGGAAGCTGGAAGCTACACGCCAGAAATCCTGAATATCGGATTCAAGATGTGACGTGGGCCGAAGATCTGAGGAGCGTCGGGAGATATTCCAACCATTAGATCTACGTCATAGTTAGCTCGGTATTGACTGCTTTGGGAGAGAAAAGATGTCACAACCCCAAAACCCCCGAATGCAGGAGTTACGCAACGTTGCGAGTCATTGATTTAGGGGTCCTTCAGAACCCTTCCCGACCATCAGATCAATCCTAGTGAAAGGATAATGTCAAATACTTCGGTTGAGTTATACTCTGAGAGGTTTGACCTGTTGGTGATTGAGAACATCGTCGAAGCATCGAAGGTCGGAGTGACCTGGTATGCTAACGTCACCCAAGTGGGCGGGGGGGGATGTGGAATCATCGTAGGTGTGACATGTTTCACCCTTGTCTTCTTCCGAATGGCATCCTCTAAACCTGGGTCATGGTCAACCTCGCGTTGACCACTCTAGTAGCAAGGAGGAAGTTACACCATGAAACCCCTGAATGCCTAACTCTCCTCTTTCTTAAGTGTGCAATGGGGAGCGAGCCCCGCTATTGGATTGGGCAGTGGGTGGAATTTCCACCGTGGATGTAGGAACTTGGACATTGTATGTGCAAGGTGGATCCATGTGTCCTTTGCCCAATAAGGCTCACAAAACTTTGGATGGGCATAACTTCCAATCCAGAGCTCAGATTGGAGCGTGGTGATAGTGGTTGGAAATCTCTTGAGGAGCAAAAGAGGATGAAGACCCCGGATAGAGGATTCAGGACATTTTAGGCAATCAAAATTTTGATGCCCCATTCCTTAAAAATCCATTTAAGGGGTTGGGTGTGTTAGAAATCGGTATCAGAGCATGGAAACAACACTTGGCATGCTTGGGCTCATGCACGAGTCACATAAAAATATTATTAGAAAAAATTTAAGGGAAAGGGAATACTACCCTACCCTATCTAGCAGAGCATGATTCAAACACAAACCTGGATAGGCCGGAGAACATTTGAAAGGCTACGCTAACATGATCCTGCTGAGAGTACCACTATCATATGGAATTTATCTACACAAGTTCATTGAAGGATGTAGATTAAAATATAGTTGGGATTTTACCCAACGAGATTGAATCATGTTAGTTTGTGGCAAAGGAAGCCTATCATTTCTTTGGGAAATGATAGTCGATCCTACAAGAGTGGATTTATGCTGATGGGTACTAATAGAAAGACTTGGATCTGAATGGATCGAAAGGATCCATAGCAATAATAATTATTGTTTTAGTGAAGGATTAAACCTTGTATATGTGTATAATCCCTCACGATCAGAGGAATGAGTCTGGTTACCATTCTATGAAAAGGGAGAGCATGCGCAACTCTCAGGTTTCAAAGGGAACTCATAAACGAATTTTGTTTATGGGTACAAGAATTGTTGGGAATGGTTTTTCTACTCAATTTGATAAACAAAACTGTAGAAATATAGAGTGATTGAGTGAGAAATCACAGTAGCCTCCCTTGCTTAGTGGATAGGAAACTAGTATGCCAGAATTCTTGCAGGAGAAGGAGAGTGACCTTTGTCCCTGGTTGTTGCTGAACAGAAGGAAGAATTCTAGGTGTAATGGTTAATATTGATTATGACCTAAAGATACTCTGGAATTCTGAACTAGAATACTTAGTAAGTAACATAATTCAAAATTGTATTTGGGCTTTAAGGGAATATTCCAAATGTTATTAGACATTAAAATTTATTATAAATAAGGTTAAATGGTTGATTAAATGTTGATCCTGAATGTGGTAAAGGAAGTTTTGGGGCACCTCTCGATGTCCAATGGGTCAGATTGACATCCAATGGTGGATGGTACTGTATATATATGGTTTGAATCGTAGTGAGGGGAATCTAGAAAAGGCTTTCCTTGATCGAAAGGTATGTTGATCAAGACCAATTGGAAGCTAGATTGGTTGTTTTGTTACCTTGGGCCTGGTTATAATTTCCCAGACTGTATTTATGAGTTGGGAATATATATATATATATATATATATATATAAGTTGAGGAAAAAGTGTTTTCTTGCTAGTTGTTATCGTATAGAAAGGGAAACATAGTTATGACTATGTGTGTTAAACTGCCAGGTGGATATTAAGTGAATGCTTGCAAGTTCTCAACTGAGAGGGAAGCTCAATTTCAAGTATCTCTATGGAAAGTTCATGAGAACGTCAGTAAGATCCTTGGGAGAAGGATTTGGAAGTTTGATTAGTCCATGAAGGACATGGAAAGGGTGCAAGTAATGAGCTTTCATGATGAATGTTTAGCTATATGTGTATAGGTTTGAGTGCCTGGGTTTAATGCATTGTGAGGTTCCTTAATATGAAGACTAATATTAAGATCAAATGGATATGAGTGATATTAAATGTGCACGTGATGCACATGTAGGATTTAAGAATATATGTATACTAAAGGCACAATATGACTATCTGGATGAGTGAAATGTAAAGAAAGAATTTCACTTGCCAAGATTGAATGAATAGCATGGAAGCATGGTTGAATCTATTCTGAAGAATCATGAAAGTTTCGGTTTGAGTGATAGCTTGAGGGGAATGTGTTCCATTCCCTCAGGAAAGGACAATATAAATTGATGAAAGAGTAAAGGAGAAATGACGCTCCGTTGTCATGATAAAAGGCAACATGATTATGCCTTTGAGGGCCACATGAGAACAATTGTGAACAATCATGAATTAAATAATTTTAATGAAAAGATGCATGTGAGTTGAAAAATATACCTATGGTAGATACACATATGCTTATGATTATGCATGTGTTTAAGTGCATCATAGATGTAAGTTAAAAAAACAAAGAATATGTGTGGATAAATAATTTGGATGCATAAAAAAGATGCATGTTTATATTCCTTATGGAATATTTGGTAAACAAATGAAGCTAAATCAAAGTTGAGGCTATCATAGATAGTGAAGGATATGCAATAAGGAAGTTGCATGTTGAAGGAGTTCCCTATGGAGGAACTATGTGAAGACTTTGTCAGGAGAACATAGTCACAACCTTAATGGCTACTGAGAGTTGAGCAGTCAGCTACAAGCATATATATATATATATATATATATATCTTAGATTACATTTTAAAACATCATGCATGAATGCAAGACTAACAAATGAATGTTGACCATTCTGATAAATGAATGGCAATGTACAAAATGCACAGGTTCATGATTCATTATAAACAAAAAGTTTGCTATTAAATCATGTTGATGTATCCTAAGGGTTAGGGTGATCCTAACCAAGGCTGCTCAAGGAAAAGAGTAGGAATATCACAATAAGAAGTAGATTGCATAAGCAAAGAATGAGAAAAGGAGGAACAATTTTCCCACCCTAAGAACTCCGAATTGTTTAGCAAAGTTGTAAACTTCAGAAGATAAATTGTGGCAACAAGTACAACTTGAAAAGGGAGAATGAATAAATAAGCATATTTAAATGAATGGGCTTGGTTAAGTCATGATAAGTAAAGGCATTGAGGCCTTGAAAAATAACTCAGTTGGACTGAAAGTCCAGGGTTGTGTAGAAGGAGTGAGACGAGGGAAGAGTTTATGGACCCCTTCCTCATCGGGTATTGTATTCCCCTAGTACGAGAGATTGATTTACTAATAAAAGTAAATGTTTTGACATCATAGTGATGATGATTGTATGACTGTAGAAAAAATTGAGCATTTTAGTGTTTCACTCCTGAAAAACATTGACGATAACATGAAGAAGTGCATAAGGATATGTTAGGACATGTCTAAAAATGGTTTGTTGATATGATACATGCATTTTCATTTTACATAACGACTAATATATTTATGATGTATGACATGTTTAGAAATGAATTAGATTTGTTGAGAAAGACAGTTGTCAATGATGGGAAACCTCAAGTAAAGGATGACCATGAGAAGGTTGTTCTTAAAATATTGTTGAAGGGACTTTAAAAGTCCCCATAAAGCACCATTTATGAGGTAATATCAGAGAGGGTGCTAGCAGCCAGAGCAGGTATAAAAAATTGCATACCTATGTGGCATAAGGCATGCAGGAATTTGGTAAGAATCCCTTCTAAAAATATTTCATTATCTTAAAGATATGCAAATAATTTTTATTGGTTGTTGTATGCCATTGCTACCCAAGCAGTGTAAGATTTAGGAAGGAAGAATCTGAACAATAAAGAGAGAAATTCTATGCCGATCAAGGATGATTTATAATCCTTGCAAGAAAATGCATGAGTAAATACTACCATGGGTACAATGATCAATTTAGAGAGATTGGGAATAAAGGTGTTCATAATTAGCATGAAATCGCTTTGAGGAAATGTATATTTGCACAAAGGGAAGACAATGGATTTTCCATTGAGGAAGGAGGACCTTCCAATATTTCACTTACATTGTATAGGTATTAAAGAAAAGAAAATTGGGTGACCATGAGTGGTGTCACCTTGGTTACTAATGAAGGAAGAATGCTTGGGTGCATTCAAGAGAAACGTATAGTTTCATATGTGTTGATTGGGATCATGATCAACCTGTAGTAGGAAGTACAGTCCTACTGCAATAATGAACAAGAATGAATGAGCCCTATGGTGAAGAGGTTGGTTAAGATCCAACGCGCCATGGAAAAGTGCTTGTCATAAAGTGTGGCAAACTTGAAATCAATGCAAGATTGCATTGGGTGTGAATGTGGCCATGAATATTGGCACCTTAATTAAATACATTTGATATATAAATTGCATTTGGAAAAAATTAGTTTGTTGAAAGTGTTGATACTGAGAGGGGGGTGAATCAGTATCAAGTATAATTTAGATTTTTTTTCAAATTATACTTGAACCATTCAATTATATCCAATTATCAATGAACAATAGTATAAGAGTTACACCAATACACCATGCACAATATATGATAAATAATCAATAGTTATTGTTCAAGGGAAATGATGACTTCCAAAGGTAGCTACAACTTCCAAATAAAAAGGGAGGGATAAATCTCCATGAGGAAGATAAATCCTCCAATATCAAGAGAGGGTTGACCTCTCCATTCTTTCCCCTTCCTTCCACCCAAGAATATATGAGAGATAATAAAACTTTGCATTAAATCATCACCATTAACCAACCATCACATATAACCTGATAATGCTTCCTGAGACTTCTTCAAATTCTGCAATTCTTCAATTCTTGGAATGCTCTAATCTTGTATATAATATTACTCAATGTATTCTATAAAACTCCTCCAAGTTTCACTCCTTGAATCCTCCCCAAAAATAAGTTATAGAGAGAATGGTAGACCTTATTCAATTCTGGTTTATTCAGGAGAGTGAACTTGTACAGAATGCCCCACGCTCAATATTTAACATTAGATTATGAAACTCGCACACAAGATCCTATATATAATATTACTCAATGTATTCTCTGAAACTCCTCCAAGTTTCACTCCTTGAATCCTCCCCAAAAAGAAGTTATAGAGAGAATGGTAGACCTTATTCAATTTTGGTTTATTCAAGAAAGCGAACTTGTACAGAATACCCCATGATCAATATTTAACATCAGATTCTGAAACTCACACACAAGAAAATACAGCCCGTACTCTTTCCAATGAAATTTTTCTCACTTCATTTGGATTCTCTATGAAGAAGTTATGACTGTTTTACCCGGAACACCTATTTATTGACTAACTTCAGGACTAGTCAAACACCCTAACTTCCACAGAGTGTATCTCCAAAATTATAGCGAATAAAGTGTTGAAGGTTTTTACCATAGGTACCTTGATATGTCTTCTCAATACCATATCAATTTCACCATCTGAATCATTCTATAAAAAAATTTATAGCGAAAATGGTAAGATGACCTGTAAATAACATACCTTAGAACACATCACCAAAAGACGTCATCCTCCCTTGAAATCCGACCTTATTTACTTCTGATTTCCTCTAAAAATCGACTTGTATATAAAGTGAATGTATTTATACCATTCATGTCACTTTATTTTAACATTAGGGCCGACCTGACACTTTCTTATTTTGTAATTCTTTTCTTTAATTATCTTCAGGGCCGACCTGTACTTCCTTCTTCAATTCACTTTGTCATCTTCAAAAATTCATTTCTCCTCAACCATGAGGATCCACATGAAGTTCCACATACCACCAGAAACAACATGATGTATACTATCCATCCATGGGTGTTGTATCTACATGTGCATTGTCCTTCATGTCCAAATACCTTCATCAATCTTGCACTCCAAGACCAATGAATAGGGTTGACATCAATGACAACAACCAATCTTCCAACATAAAGGGTGCATACGTAAGTAATAATATTTCATTTTGCTTTGTATCCTTGAATAGATGAAAATGACTTGGACTTTTTGTATGCATAGTTTGGAAAATATAAAGTGCATGAAAACTAACAGTTTGCTTGGCTGAGAAATGTGGAAATTGCAGGGAGAAAAGGGTCTTGGATATGGAAGTATTGTAAGTCCATAAGGAAGACCAATTACCTGTTGAGATAAAAACTATGAGGAAGAAGGTCTCATACTAGCAAATATGGTTCATGTGTGAACCAGATCTTAAAATAAATGTGGAATGTGGAAATTTGTGGGTAACAGATTTGCAAGAAAAATCTAAATTTGAAATTGATGATAATATCTCATAATTTATGTATACCTGTGATACAGATGAAACAAAAAGATCTGTCTAGAGAGGACATATGAAGGTTTTCAATATAGAAAATGTGAAAAAGGCTATTGATTAGGACAGGACAACCCTATGTTAAGCCATGATCACCTATAATATGTTGTGTTTGTTAGAAAAACAAGATCACAGAGCAATAAAATAAAACAAATGCAGAAATAAAACATAGAAGATACACAATACAATAGAGACACAGATATGCGTGGTTCACCCAATGTGGGCTATGTCCACCAGAGAAATTTCCAGGTCCTTCCTTTATTATTATCCAACGAATGAAGGGATACAACCTACAACGAACCTGTTGTAACTTCCTCTTCTTTCTCTCACAATATCCTCTCTCAAAATACAATATTTACTATGATACATAGCCGCAATACATTTCCCTCATAAAAGAGGGTTGCCTTCTAGGGAAAAAAACCCTAACATAACTTCTACCGTTAGATCTGCGACCTTATAATGAACGATTAAGATTTACAATGAAATTACAATATACATTTACAACAACCCCCCCTACACTCCCCCGCATGGATGAGTGTACATTATTCTGGGGTGTAAAGTCTTCATGGGGTATAAACACAGCTGAAAACAAAGACCTCTGAATCAGGAAGATAATCAGGCTCCATAACCAATAATCTCCCACTTGGAGACTAATCTCAACAACTCCATCGTTTTTGTATCTACTGGACTATGAACCTTCTTGGACCTGGAAAATTTCTCATCTTCACCTCCATGCTTGAAGACCAACTGAAACTGCGCAAGAACTCGGTTTCTCCCTGGTTACTCTCTTTGTTAACATGTCTGCATGATTATGTCTAGTGTGTATCTTTTCCAACTTCAAATGTCCATCTTCCAAGACAGATCGTATGAAATGGTACCTCAGTTGTATATGCTTAGTATTCGAATGGAAGGATGAGTTCTTTGCAAGATGAATGGAACTCTCACTCTCACAATACAACCTTCTATTCTCCTGCTTCTTTCCCAATTCCTTCATAAACCTTTGTAACCATATCATTTCTTTACTAGCCTCTGTAGCAACAACATACTCTGCTTATGTTGTTGAAAGTGCAACAAGATTTTGTAGTTTTGAAATCCAACTTATTGTTGTTCCACCTATAGTAAAAACATACCCTGTGGTGCTCCTCCTTCTATCTTTATCACCTGCCATATTTGAATCAACATATCCCTGTAGAAAAGTGTCTGAACCTCCAAAACATAATGCATGAGTAGCAGTACCTCTCAAATACCTGAGAATCCACTTCACTGCCTCCCAATGTTCTTTACATGGATTGTTCATATACCTACTCACAACTCCCACTGCATGTGCAATATCTGGTCTTGTACAAACCATCGCATACATCAAGCTGCCAAAGGTTGATGAATAAGGGACCTTGGACATCTATTATATATCCTCCTGTGTCTTGGGACACATTTCCTTAGTTAATTTGAAATGGCTGGCCAAAGGTGTACTAACTAGTTTTGCATTCTGCATTCTAAACCTCTCCAACACCTTCTCTATGTACTCACCCTTAGACAATGTCAATTTGTAATTTTTCATGTCTCTTGTTATTCTCATACCAAGGATTTTCTTTGTAGCAACCAAATCCTTCATTGCAAATGAATTAGATAATTTCTTCTTGAGCACATTTATATCCTACATATTAGACCCTGCAACAAGCATGTCATCTACATACAATAGCAAGATAATATAGCTTCCATTTTCTAGATTTTTAAAATAAACACAGTGATCAAAGTGACATCTACTATAACCATGTTTTGTAATAAACCTGTTAAAATTCAAATACCACTACCTTGGAGCTAGCTTTACGCCATACAAGCTCTTCTTCAACCTGCATACCAAATTCTCCTTCCCTTTAACCTCATACCCATGTAGTTGTTGCATATAAATCTCTTCCTCCAAATCCCCATGGAGAAAAGTTATTTTTACATCTAACTATTCAAGATGCAAATATTCTACTACCACAAGACTTAAAATAGTCCTAATTGAAGTCATTTTAACAACAGGAGAAAATATTTCATCAAAATCCATACCTT
>SNQJ01S0067173.1:0-25688 GCA_010110895.2 Picea sitchensis | reverse complement strand
TCCCATTCCAACAATTTTGCATGGTGCATCATCACCCAAATGAACCTGTCCAAAATCACCTTGAACATAATCTAGAAAATGTTTCCTATGGGGTGTGGCATGAAATGAAACCCCTGAATCTACCACCCAAGACTCAAAAAAATTATCTACAGAAAGAATCAAAGCATCTTGTAACACATCACCTGTTACATTTGCTTCCTGATTTTTCTCCTGATGTCCATCTCTTTGTTTCTTTGGAGCTCTGTAGTCTTTTTTCAGATGTCCTTTCTTCCCACAATTCCATCACTCTATCTTTCCAAGTCTGGATTTGGATCTTCCCTTCCTATCATTCCCATGGTTCCCTGATCCCTTTCCTCCATCCTTTTGTCTTCTCCTGTTCTCCATGTTCAACGCATTACCTGATGTCTCACCTATGCTTTTCCATCGCATTTCCTCACTAAAGATAACACCAACAACATCATCAAATTTTAAAGTATTTGAACTAGAGACAGAGTTACTTACAACCATGACCAAGCCGTTCCATCTTTCTGGCAATGAGCACAAGATTAGAAGAGCCCTAACCTCATCATGAAAGTCCACTTTTATAGAACTTAGTTGATTAGTAACCGTATTAAATTCATTTAAATGATCTGCAACAGACCCACCTTCTAACATCTTCATATTAAATAATCTCTTTATTAGAAATACCTTATTGGAAGCTGAGAGTTTTTCATACAATTTAACCAATGTGTCCATCAGATCCTTCATTGTCTTTTCTTTCAAAATATTGAAAGCCATTGACTCTGGCAGGCTCTGTCGTATCGTTCCTAGAGCCTTTCTGTCAAGAATATCCCATTCTTCGTCCTTCATAGCCGTCGGCTTCTTTTCTATTCCGCCCAATGGTTGGAATAGATCCTTCTGATATAAATAATCTTCCATTTGCATCTTCCATAACTGGTATTTTTGGTCGTTAAATTTCTCGACCCTAAACTTTCCATCTTTTTCCATTACTCCCACTCGAACTAGGAACACTCTTTTCCTCCGAGTTACCTTTTGCTCTGATACCAGTTGTTAGAAAAACAGGATCACGGAGCAATAACATAAAACAAATGCGGAAATAAAACACAGAAGATACACAATACAATAGAGACATAGATATACATGATTCACCCAGTGTGGGCTACGTCCACCAGAGAAATTGCCAAGTCCTTCCTTTATTATTATCTAGCAAATGAAGGGATACAACCTACAACAAACCCATTGTAACTTCCTCTTCTTTCTCTCACAGTCTCCTCTCTCAGAATAAAATATTCGCTATGATAGCCACAATACATTTCCCTCATAAAAGAGGGTTGCCTTCTAGGGAAAAAAAACCCTAACATAACTTCTATCGTTAGATCTGCGACCTTATAATGAATGGTCCATATTTACAATGAAATTACAATATACATTTACAACAACTCCCCCCTGCACTCCCCCACGTGGATGACTATACATTCTTGTGGGGTGTACAGTCTTCATGGGGTATAAACACAGTTGAAAACAAAGACCTCTGAATCAAGAAGACAACCAGGATCCACAACTAACAGTGTTGAAACACAAGCCAGAGGGATGCCTCGACAGAGTAAGTTTGAGGGATGCCTCAACTGTAAGGCTCAATGAAGTCTTTGAAATTCTTCTTGTGCGAGAAAGCCTTAGCAAGGCAAGATGGATCACTCGAGGAACTGTATAGAAGAGAAGGGGATGCCTGAGCCTGGGCCTGGAAGGTGAGTGACAACAAGGAAGAGGAGACTTTGATAATTCTTATAAACTATTGATTGGGATCATGCATACAATGGGTATTTCCATGAAAAATAGTGAACCAAGAAAATAAGACAGCCATGTGGATACGAATCCACGAATTACATAGATGAGTATTGTGCTAAGTTATGAATTTTTCTTGAATTTTATGCAACAATAAAATGTTTACGCATGAAAACTATGATTAATATGCTTGTTGTCCAATATTATTTAAGGCAAGTGACGAAGGCCAAGGGTATAAAAAGGACCTAACCAAGAAAGAGGGTCAAGACTTTTGAAGCATCTAAATGAGAAATGCATGATAGGTGTTACAGAGAAAGAACATTGAGGGCGATGTTCCTTTTAAGGGGGATGGGATTGTAATACCCCCATTTCCTCGAGCTTGTAATTAATCATTAATTATGATCACCATGCTATGGCATGGGAACAATGTAAATGTATTATTTATATTACCAATGACTGACTGTGGGGGTAAAGCCTTGAATTACTAGCCATGATATCACTAGAGGAAAGAATGAGGAAACTTTGGAGAGGGCTCATTAGTTCAAATGACCCAAATTCCCTTTGCTGAGATAATAAACCTCATCCATATCCCAAGGAGAGGAATCAATTAATGAAGGAAGGAATGGTGATTGGATAATCAACCACCCCCATGAATGGAAGCATGGTCTAGCTGAGGAGATAGGAGTTTGTCATCCCGAAGTACCACAGATTCCTTCAGACCCAGGCTGACCCGAGTTTCCTTCTGACAGAAGGAACATGAAAATTCCATAACCTTCCAAGGAGGATGCAAGTGAGGGAAAACAAGGAGAAGACACATCGAGTAAGAGGCGTGCGTGCAAGGATTTGCAGAGAGAAAGAGAGACACTAGACAAGAACGCATGCACAGAGGGGAATGTGTGACCCGGATATGCAGAATAAAAGAGGAAGCCTACGAGCTTGATCATGGGGAAGCATCTGATAAACCTCACAGGGATGTTGTCACAAAGAGAAGGTCTCTGAGAAATGGCATAGTTCCCTAGTAATATCATGGATCGGCACGGTGGTGGCCAGAGTGCTAAGAATGAATGCCTATGTGCCTATGGTTGGGTGGAAGGAGAACACCAACAGTCAGTTAGTTGGCTACAATATGAAATAGATAAGTATTCTCATACCCTGTATACTTGAGTTGTAACTCTAAAATAAATTTGGATATCCTGTTAATGTTTTAGGGATGTGCATGTTGCTTGATGGTTATATTGTGTTCCCTTATCTTTTTCTTGATTTTGAATTTAAGAAAGTAAGGAACTATATGGTTTGTACACGTAAATGCTTGAGCCCTGTAATGGCTCAAGTTTAAGAAAATGAACAGTGAGTTCATCAACCTTGGGAATAGTTTCTCGTATGCATGTCAACATTCCCAGTTTCTTTGAGTTTCCTGGGAGGAGTATATTAATCTCAGGAGAAAGAGCGCAAAGCGTGCGCCATCACCTAAGTCTTTCAAAACTGATGAAGCTCAGGAAGGATAGAGAGATTTAAGTCTCGAAAGGGAAGATCCTTTTGTTTGGAAGATGAGTAGACAAGATCTGTTCGAGAGGATCCAAGGTCTGTCATGACAGTTGGATTTGGAGAAGGAGCGCATGCGTTAACTCCTTGACTCCTTCAGTCTTTGCGAGTTCAAAGAATTTTGGTATTTGTCCCAAGGGAGATGAAACCCCCGAAGTCTCGGAGCCCAAAATTAATATGGGTCGTAGATCTGAGGATGCCTGGGAACTATTCCAATCGTCGTATCTATGATATAGTCAGTCCGATGTTGACCACTTCGGGAGTTTGGAGGATTTTGGGTGTAGTATCGTAGAGGGGCGTTCAACGTAGAATGCAGAACGTCAAACGTTGAACGTCGACGTTCAACGTAGAACGTCAAATGTCGAACACCGAATGTCGAATGTCGACATTCAATGTAGAACGCCAAACACCGAACGTCGACATTCAACATAGAACACTAAACGATGAACTCTGACGTTCAACGTCAAACGTCAAACATCAACGTTTTACGTAGAACCTTGAACATCGATCACCGACGTTCAACATAGAACGTCGAACGTCGAATGCCAACATTCAGTGTAGAATGTCAAATTTCGAACATTGAACATTCAAATGAAAAATGTTGAACGTTGAATGGTCAAGGCCACGTGGAGAGATTTCGGTACTTTAGGGAGTATGCATGCATTAAGGAAAAAAGGGGGGTGATGCGGACCCAGGATCAACATGCCATGTGTCACTTGGATTCAGGCATTTTGCAGACGCTATAGGTCCATTAACACGTGTCACCAACTTAAGGGGACACATGTCCTCTCTGCCTTGCCATGTGTCATCTATGGAAATTACCTATTTCATCCACGTGGCAAGATATATCGTAGTCCGGAGACTCGACACTCCAGAGGAGGTTGGACAAGAGTCATTAAAGTGTGAAGGCTCCCGAAATCGTGAATAGCGGAGTCCATCTCAGTCACCCATCGTTAAGGACATGTGTCGCTATATCCTATAATATAGAGACTTAGCACTCTGGGATGAAGAGGGAAAATAAATGCTAAAACTCCCGAATACTGGAGTCACGATGTGACACGGGCCGTATATATGAGGAGCTTCGGGAGCTATTCCAACTGTTAGATCTGCATCGTAGTCAGCCCAACGTTGACCTCTTTGGGGGAGAAAATATTTCATAACCCCAAAACCCCCAAATGTCAGAGCTGCAAAGCGTTGTGAGATATTGATTTAGGGGTCCTTCAGAACCCTTCCCAACCGTCAGATCAAGCCTAGTGAAAGGATAGCATCAAATACTTTGATAGATTTATACTCCGGGAGGTTTGACCTTTTGGTGATTGAGAACATCGTCGGAGTGCCGAAGGCTAGAGTAACAGGGTATGTCGATGTCACCCAAGTGGGGGGGATCATGGAATCATCGTAGGTGTGACATGTGTCACCCTTTTCTTCTACCAAATGTCGTTCATTGGACATGGGCCGTGGTGAACCCGACGTTGACCACTCCGAGAGTGAGTTACAACATGNTAAGTGTGCAATGGGGAGCGAGCTCCGCTGTTGGATTGGATGGTGGGTGGAATTTCCACCGTGGATGTAGGAACTTGGAGACTGTATGTGTGAGGTGGATCCACATGGGTGTCACATGGCCTTTGCCCAATGAGGCTCGCAGAACTTCAGATGGACATAACTTTTGATCCGTAGCTCGGATTGGAGCGTGACGACAGTGGTTGGAAATCTCTTTATGAGTAGAAGAGGATGGATACCTCAGACAAAGGATCTGAGATGTTTGAGGAAATTGAAATTTTGATGCCCCATTCCTTACAAATCCATTTAAGGGATTGGGTGTGTAACACTAGTGCTATAACAAGATCCATAATAACCATCATAATCTATAACATTGTGTTCTTCTTTAGGGATTACATTTAGCACAAACATTATCATCACAAGAGAAAACCCTAACATCACACAAGAGAAATCTCTCCAATATCATCTAAGACATCTCTCCCTCTCATTATCTTCTCCTAAGGTTTCTTCATGAACCCTAGCATTTTATTCCTTGCAAGACTTCTCTGAGACAATACAAATAATAGAGTATAATCATGATAATGAATACAATAGCTCTCTCCTCACTTTATATATATATAGTAGGTGAGGGAGAATAACATAAAACAAGGACACAATTCCATATAAATAACCCCACGTGAAGTGCTCTACAATACAAGAATGCACATGTGCCAAACTAAGGTTTATCCAACCCCCAAAGTGAAATTCCCTCCAAGCATGATCCTCCTTGGGCTCAATTCCCCTCCTTTAAGATGGTTCACTCTATAACAAGTTCTTAATCCAATGCTCCCTATTCCACATTGATCTTTTGTCCAAGTTTCCTCATGCAAGGCACTCTTCCTCTAATTGTGTGCCACATGTCCTCCGATCATCTGAAACCGGGGTGACCTTGATAACAAACTTGATTTGTTTATAGGTTCACTTAATGAAAGGATCAATTATAAGATCGTTTTAATTGAACTTTAATATATTAAATGGGAACATATGTGCTTATGAAAAGCTTGTATCCAAATTGAATATAAACTTGGTGCTTGAGTTGTTAGTCTCATAATCCATTACAATATGCATTTAATAATCATAGTTGTGGAAATAAAGATATGCATAAGAAACATGAGGCAATCACATAAGAGGAAGAGATCATCGAGTTGTTAACGGATTCCACCATAACCTTCTAGCTACATCTCTGTATCCACTTGGAATATGAGTCGCTTTTCATTGCTTCTCCCAATTCGGGGTTGATTCTCCTTTACAAAAAAGGGTTACATCTTCTCCCAAATGAAGGGGCAACAAGGCTCTCCCAATGTTGGGTATAATTATCCCAATGTAGGGACTCACATACTCTCCCAATAAGGGGCTCAACTCTCCCAATTAAGGGGCTTACAAATTACAAACATGATTGCTTGATTCTCTCCTCAAAGAGATCTCCAAAAGAGCCTCAAAGGGCCTCCAAAATCCTTCTCCAAAATCCTCTCAATAAATGGGTTTAAATCATTTTTCCTAGCTCCATAATCCAAAAAGACAAGATCTATCAATTTAGGATCTAGTACCTACCCAAGGACAAAAATGAGAATGACCCTTAACTTCCTCCTTGAGACTAGGAATCCACTTGTAATAAAGTGAGGAAGAGTCCAAGCCAACTCATAAGACCCTTAACTTCCTCCTTAAGACTAGAAAACTAATCCTCTCTTAAAATTAGGAAACTAATTTGTGAGTTGGATTCTCACAACTAATTTCTCGTTTTTACAATTAAATTAATAATACGTCAGATTTCCACTCACTCCAAGTATTCCTTTCCCCCCCCCTTGAAATTAGAAAACTAATTTGTGAGTTGGATTCTCTCACAAAACTAATTTCCATTTTTAGAATTAAATGAATAATACGTGAGATTCTCAAACTCACTTCAAGCATTAATTATTTTTCCAATGTGCATGACTAATACATGAGTTTCTCATACTTATTTTAAGTATTAATCATTTTTACAATTTAATTAATTCATTCATGAGAATTAATTATTCTTTTCCACATATTATCAATTTTTTTAATGATTTCTTCATGGTATGAAAAGTAATTGTTCCATGTGTGGAGATCCTCTTGGATCATACCTCCCCACAAAAGCACTTTTAGTCCTCCAAAAGTATAGAGAGGAACTGTAACTTGAATATCCGCAACTAGCTTCTAGGAAAAGTCTTACACTCCACGATGCACTTCCCCACTAGTCTATTTGCATAACAAATTTCTCTGATAGGCCACACCATTCTTCTCCTTCACCTTTGTACTTCAGAATGAAGATGTTAATGCCAACAATTGCATCAATGCAAATTCTACAGTTGATTCCCTGATCTGCATAACAAATGTCTCTGAAAGGATGCACCCTTCTTCTCCTTCACCTTTGTACTTTCCAATGAGGATGTTGATGCCAACACTTTCATCATTGCAAATCGATAGTTGGCAATACATGACCACAATTTCAAAGCAATACCATACTTTCCAGGAGTTTATAAAACACTCATGGATAAGTTTACAATGATTTTCAAGACATGCCTTGGAAAAACAATGCTTTCTCACTCAAAAATGGCTATAAGACCCATTATATTGTTGCCAAAATAGGCATAGGAAAAACAATTCCTCTCACTCAACAGTGGCTACAAGACCCATTACAATGTGCAAAAAAGGATTACAAGTTGGTTTAGGCATAGAACAAAATGCCTCTCACTCTCATCATCGCTTTCAAGAGTGGCTAATTACAACCTTTTACATCATTGACATTAAGGTGAATATCCCTCAAATGTGCACTAGTGGAAACTCTATGGCTCTTAAAATCCCCCCATTACAAACATGTGCACATAATAAACAAGAAAAATTCCATCATCATCACACTCGTCTCGCAATTATGAGATTTTTTACTGTAAGTATGACTATTTTCTATCGACGTGTCAAAATGGCCTCTTACCGCACCATCTTGATTTGTGTGCAAGATTCAAATAATAAATTTCCTGCAATAATTCAGGTCTTGTTGCCTTGTTGCAGCACTCAAAGATCACCAGAATCTACAACATGCATTCATCCTCTTGCAATTTTCAAAAAGAGGCAAAAACCATAAACACATAAAACTTACATTGGTTTTCATGCCAAGGCACTCAAAATGTTGCTCAAATCTCAACATACATAGCATCAACAGGTCTCTCTTAACATTATGCAACTTTTTACTGTAAACACGACTTGTTATGAAAATTCAACTCTGCCTCGAAAAACATTTCATGCATTAATGACAAAAGTGGGATTCTTCCATGAGCCCAAAAATTCGTTTCTCAGTTCCAAATTTTGACTACACCGGTGGATTCGTAGTATGGTGCCAACTCATAAATACGGTCTCTACATCACTTGTTGTGTCAATGCCACATCACCTGCTACATCAGCGCCACCTCATTGTACGATTTTCCAACTGGGATGCCATGTCAACTACTAACTAGGCTGCCACATCACTGTATGGCCTATCACGTCATTCGTATAGATGACACATGGAAAATTATGACTAGTACAACTCATCACCAAATTGCCAAATCTCCATGCCACATGGCAGTCCCTCATGCTACCACGTCGGCATGTTGATGTCACCTGCCAACTATGCATTGATTGTGTTGTACGGTAGGCCATGTGGTGGCCTCTAGTTGGTGCCACATCATTGTATGGTCTGTCACATCATGTTTATTTCATTGTACATCCTGACACATCATCTGTACAGATGACACGTGGTGTCCTCTCGTGTTTCCACGTTAGCACTGTACAAATTTCATCAGTTTCATTTATTTCTTGAAAAATTCATATGGCCATATATTTGTCATCGTAAATCCGTTTGACAAGTCATATGCATCATTGGAAAGGTCTCAAAAAGATCTTTGACATGGTGGTGCTTTGGTTGAATTCTAGGCACTTTAATTTTTGAGGTATTTTGGAGCCCCATGGCTCATCCAGGATACCCATTTCCTATTTTTCTGGATTAATGGAACTTATTTGTTGTCCTTCAACTTCAAGGATCTACAAGCATGATCCTCTTTCTCTTTGGATACCTACATAGATTGTTTTTCCTTCTTTGGACCAAGTTCAGGATGGAGCTTCCAACATTTCTTGATCCAATGTCCTCATATACAACAGTGAGTGCAATAGTTGTGTGACTTCATGACCATCTCGCCTTCACCACACCCCAATCCTGTAAATTAGGGTCTTCTTTCAACCTCCAATGGTTGAATGATTTCTTGGCCATTTATACCAATACCTCCTCCTTTATACCACATCTTCCTCAACAACTTCAAGCCAATACCCTTGGTGTGATGGTCAAAAACTTCAAAAGAAGCATCAACATTAATGAGGGAAGGAGCTAAACATGGAGAATCATTTACCTCCATTCTTGTCTGTGACACTTGGTCATCTTCCTGGTTTGATGAAGTTGTAGATGAGGCTTCTAGGAAACCACCTTGATTCCCTAGTATCTGGAGAGCATCCCCTATCATCTGACAATATGAGTTGTTATCAACATCATCATGACAAGAACCATAACTAGTATACTTTCCATGGCCACAAGATGGACTTTTTGTTGCCTCTATTGCGGAGCATTCTCCAACTTGCTCCTCCATAGTTTGTAGTTGCATCTGTAGTTTTCTCTTTTCTTCTTCAGACTCTTGAAGCAACCTCGTCAATTCAACATTCTCTGCTTGGATGGTCTAGTTGATTTCTTTAAGCAAATGAAGCCATGCATTCTTTGATGCTTTTCCCATCTTGTCTTCAACACCTGCAATTCATGTCAATCCTTCTCTAATACCACTTGATCCGAAATCGGGGTGACCTTGATACCAATCTTGATCTAGCTCTAGGTTCATTTAATGAAAGGATTGGCTATAATATCATTTTAATTGAACTTGATTGCATTAAAGGAGAACAAAGGTGCTTCTAAAAGGCTTGTATCCAAATTGAATATAAACTTGGTGCATGAGTCGTTAGTCTCATAATCCATTACAATATGCATTTAATAATCATAATGCAAAAATAAAGATATGCATAAGAAACATGAGACAATCACATAAGAGGAAGAGATCATTGAGTTGTTAACGAAGTTCACTAGAACCTTCTAGCTACGTCATTGTATCTGCTTGGAATGTGACTTGTTTTCCATTGCTTCTTTCAATGCGGGGGTGATTCTCCTTTACATAAAAGGGCTACATCTTCTCCTAAATGAAGGGGCAACAAGGCTCTCCCAATGTGGGGTATAATTCTCCCAATGTAGGGGCTCACATACTCTCCCAATAAGGGTCTCAACTCTCCCAATTAAGGGGCTTACAAATTACAAGCATGATTGTTTGATTCTCTCCTCAAAGAGATCTCCAAAAGAGCCTCAAAGGGTCTCCAAAATCCTTCCCCAAAAGCCTCTCAATAAAGGGGTTTAAATCATTTTTCCTAGCTCCATAATCCAAAAAGACAAGATCCCTGAATTTAGGATCTAGTACCTACCCAAGGACAAAAAAGAGAAAGACCCTTAACTTCCTCCTTGAGACTAGGAATCCACTTGTAATAAAGTGAGGAATAGTCCAAGCCAACTGATAAGACCCTTAACTTCCTCCTTAAGACTAGCAAACTAATCGTCTCTTAAAATTAGGAAACTAATTGGTGAGTTGGATTCTCACAACTAATTTCTTGTTTTACAATTAAATGAATAATACGTGAGATTTCCACTCACTCCAAGTATTCTTTTTTTTCCCTTAAAATTACGAAACTAATTTGTGAGTTGGATTCTCTCACAAAACTAATTTCCCTTCTTACAATTAAATGAATAATACATGATATTCTCAAACTCACTTCAAGCATTAATCATTTTTCCAATGTGTGTGACTAATACATGAGTTTCTCATACTCATTTTAAGTATTAATCATTTTTAAAATTTAATTAATTCATTCATGAACATTAATTACTCTTTGCCACCTATTATCAATTTTTTTAATGATTTCTTCATGGTATGTAAATTAATAGTTCCATGTGTGGAGATCCTCCTGGATCATCTGATGTGCTTGATGCTACTCTCATGTGCTCTAATGTGTTCACTAATCTCTAATGCTCCTTGTCAATATGTGTATCTAGGTCCATCACCAACCTCCATAAGGTATGATCCTCAACCTAAGAGTTCTCAAATCAAGTGTCCAACCTCCAAGGTGTATATCACATGGTCCCAATCTTATAGGCATAAGTTCCCTCTTCCAAGTGCCTAGTGCTTGTCCTCCTAGGTAGGTACCTTCCCTAATCAAGCAATTAACTCCCCCATTATGTGCATCCAATGGGTTAGTCATCATGTTGATCATGGTAACAACCTACTAAGTAAGGGTGTTATGATATCACTCTAACCAAGGGAAAGCATCCACCCAAAGTAAACCATCCATATATCCATGAAGCATCACCAAGGAGATAGAAGACCTAGCTCTCTCCTAGAAAGAAGAAAAATCGTTTGGAGTAACCCCAGAATCTAGCAAATAGTGGATAATTCCTTAACAACCCAAAAGAGAAGTTCAACAAAGTAAGACCTAAAGTTTTCTCATCAAAGACAACATATCTCCTACAAATAATATCTTGATTGAATGGGTCAAACAACTTGTAGGATTTTGACTCTTTAGAGTATCCCATCATGATACACAAATCCCTCTTTTCATCCAAATTTTTTCTATTATCATCTAAAATATGAGCCCAAGACATGCATCCAAACGTTTTGAGATGTCCAATTGAGGGTTTTCTTCCACTCCACTTCTCAAGAGGAATCATATCCCATATAGCACTAGTGGGATGTAGGTTTTAAAGGTAATTTTAGTAGTAGATAGCTTCTACCTAGAACTTAGTCATCATTTATTTGGCCCAAACCAAACATTGTGCCATTTCGACGAAGGTTTGATTATTCCTTTCAACAACATCATTCTACTAAGGTGTGTAAGGTATAAATTTCTATCAAGAGATACAATTATGTGACAAGTATCTCTCAAAGGCCTTGTCAATGTATTCTCCTCCATTTTTATATCTCAAACATCTCACAAGTCGACGTCGTTTCTTTTGATCCAGTACCCTAAATAAACTTAATTTTTCAAAGACATGGTCCTTCTTCTTCAAGAAATATCCCCAAGTTTACCTAGAAAAGTCATCAACGAAAGTCAAAATATACCTTGCGCCTTCTTATGATGGTTTGTTCATGGTACATAGGTCACTATGGACAAGTTCTATCTAATTTTTTTCTTTCCATGTCTTCCTTATTTCAATTTCACACAGGTGATGCTTTCTAAGCACACATCCTTCACATACACCATCAAGGGGGGCAACCTTAGGTAGTCCAATAACCATTATTAGAGGAAATTTAATTTGAAAATTTAACCTCAAGCCCTATAACCAATTTCTTTGTCATAATACATGAGCCAATCAAGATCCTTCAAAATTTAAAAGAGGTGTGTGTCTTATAAAGCACCCATTCCTACATGACAATTTTTAATTGTGTAATTTGGATATAAGTAAAAATAGTTTTAATTATATATTGTAACTACATTTTCTTTCTTTTCTTTTCCAAGGAAACCCTTGTGGAAAACCCTCTGAGTACTTCCCCATTATCCATGGATGGTAAACAAGGTAAATAATCATCCTTAATTATGAAGCTAACCCTGAAGGGATAAAGAGAGTCAAACTCGTGACCTCCCCAACTTTGGGGGAGAGATAATAGGTCTCACGTTTGGCTCATGACCACTTGAGCTAACCCTAGGGGCTATATATTGTAACTACTTATATATATATATATATAAACAAATTAATTATCTACAATATTGTTTTTTCCAGGTTACACTACTCGAGGAAAACCCCCAAGTACGTCCCCTCATTTCGAGAATGGTACCCAGGGTAAAACCTAGAATCTCCATGGCCCAAGGCCTATCAACAACRTGAATCAAGACCATTACAACAATGTACTCATTAAGATCTCAACATGTCACTTGTAGGAATTTAACCTAGGTGGAGAGGATAACAATCAGTCCTCCAAACCACCCGAGSTAAACCCAATTGACTAATTATCTACAATATTATACAATAACAATTATACAAATTATATATTATATAATATATTTACAACAACTATATTATTGTTATTATTATTATTATTATTATTATTATTATATTAGTAATACCTTATTTATTATATGTTATCCATTATCATTTATTGTGTGTGCAAAAAAATCTAAATTTTTCATTATTATTTTTTGTTTTTATTTCGTAATTCTAGATTAACTTAGCTTACATGGTAGTGTATGTGGCATAGACGACTTTGATGTGGAATTTTACTTAGGAGGCCCATCTTTTGAGCAAATTTCATTCTCTATAAATTTAGATATTTGAGTCATTTGTGTCAAATTTTTCTTTAGTTATTGATCTTGGCTTTGAGTGTAGTTGGTATTGGATCCTTCATGGGAAACACATAGAACTTATATAGTTTATACTTAGGGTTAAGAATACCCTTGGAAACAATAAGATTTTTTTTTCAATCTTTCACAACAAACCTATCATGCTAGAATTCAATTGTCTTGCCAATTTGGGTTAGTTGGGACATATACCACAAATTAACACTCAAAATTGGTTCATGATAAACAACAATGATCACATCATTATGACCTTCAATTTCACCACAACCAACAAAAATAATGGCATAACTATCTACCACAAATATTTCATCTTTTGAAGCTTTACTTAATGATAAAAAGAGATAAGCATCCTTACCCTCATGATGGGTACAACCAGAGTCGAATATCCACTCACTTTTATAAGTGTAAGCATGCAAGGCCTAAGAAGTAATAAGAGAGTATGTATATTTCCCTCCCTTACCTTTTGAAGGTCAATGTTGCAAGTCGATCATAAAATGACTTAAAGTTCATTTTTTTAAATCTTACATAATAACCTTAAGTGCCATGAAATTCTAAAGATGAATTGTTGAAGCATAATATAAGAAAAGAGAGAACACAAAAATACCAACAAAGAGATAATTCTCCATCTTATTCACTAATTAGAAGCAAATATGATACAATTGTGACACCCTTTCCCATGATGGAAAAAGAGAGTTAAATCTCTCTTAAATCAGGTTGCACTCTTACATTGTGCTCTACAAGATACAATGAAGAATGAATAAGGAAATGAAATGAAGGGGAACCCCTAATACAAAATATCTCATCCAATATATATTCCCAACCCTTTAAAGGGTATAATTCCTCATGTTCACCTAAAGAGAACACACGGTGGATGACAACTCATCATGCCCCATTAAAGAGGACAAAGGGAATATTTCATTCCCTCGCGTCTTTTCTCTAAAATAATACATATGCACATATTATATGTAATCCTACGTCAAATGAATCAAGCACATAAGGAAACCAATCCCAATATACATGCACCCTCCAATGGAACGAAGAGTTATGTATTGTGCATCTCCCGAGTGTAACCTAGACTAATTTGCAAAGAGAATATATGATAAAGTAGAAGTCACATAGAGTAGAAATAATATATTAATATATTAAGAGTCACATCTCCATATAAACCAATATTACATTATGAAAAACTTTACCCTTCTACAAAGGATGTAAAGTCGAGATGTGCAACAAACTGCAAAGGCCACTTGCAAGGCACGTACTCATGGAGGGTAGATCTACAAAGCACAACATACTATGTGGAGTCTAGTTCTATATAAACACAAAAGCATACATATCCATGTGACTATCAATCTACTTAAGCATGTGATTGTTTATTGCAAAGGTCAAGGGAACATATCTGTATGGAAGCAATTCCAACGGAGTTGGAGTCGATTATGATATGGCTGCAACAAAATGTTGAACCATGTATCATGTAACATTCTCCAACTCAGTCGAGGTCTATTATGTGTAGAAATACTAATAAATTAAAATGTTTAAAGCTAACTAATTTCTTGTAGCTTACCAGCGACGCATTACAACTAGATTTAACTATTGTCTGATATCATAATTAAATGCATCTACAACATGCTAAAAATGACATAAATTCATGTTAGATAACTCAACACAATAGTATATAAATCATTCTCAAACACAAATTTGATACACAACAATTAAACTCATAATGAAACACATAAACAAGACAAAACACTTACCTTTTAAAAATGGTTATGCAACCAACTGCTTTGGACAGATGTTCCACCCAACCATAGACTTTTTGTTCCAAATTTCAACAACAATCCACCCCTGATATGGGTCTAGCAATCCACAAAAGAGGGTGATCTCTCATTGCTTACTCACAACTCAAAAAAATCCACAGCCCACTAGTATTCTCCTACAACTATCTCGATTTTCCACCAACTCTCTTCCTCCTAACCTACCCAACCCAAGAAATGTACCCCTTCACTTCTTTCATTCCATCAGTCATCTAATTCGTTTATCAGGGTGTGTCTAGCACAGGTAACCAGGAATATCACTACTGGGAAACACAAGGGAGCTCACTGTTAGGAAAACTACCAGGAAAAACAACAACAATCACTTGTTGTTACAGTGCAATTCACATAAGAGTTCAGTCTTCAGTCCTAAAAACTTGGCTCTTCAATATTCTGCTCCAAATACGCTCTAGAATTCACCCTCCATGGTTGCTCCAGTGCCAAGCTCTTCTTTTTTGCTCTCAGTTTGATGTTCATGCAAAAACATTGATTGTTTAAAACTGTTATAGCATCCCATACAAACTTCCTCTCCTTTGGCTTACTTGTTTGACTTACACTCTACCCCAAAATAATTGTACTCATCCCCCATGCTTCCAATAGCTATGGTATGTGACTTCTCACACCCACCCTCTTACATGTATTCAATGATTGGATTTGGTAACACTCGATCCGAAATTAGAAGGTTCATATACCAATAGTAATTTAGCAAGTGGGTTGAATTAATATACATGGATAATCCCCCCTTGGACCCCTCTTAGAAATTCTCTTAGAACCTCCCCTTCCTTGTGGATTAATTCAGGCCCCATCTCTATCCATATCCCCCAGCAGGTGGCATCACATTTTATTTATTAAAATTCAGAAATACAATTCACATATACATCGTTTGGTCATGGCCACACATCCTATCTACATTAAGCATTAATTAAACTAGGGATTATAGTGGAGATGTTACATTCCCCTTCTCCTAAAATTGTGTTTCATCCTCGATGCACATTATGTTGATATACATACACATATCTACATCACAATATTTAGAAAAATAAGATTTTTCAATTTTACAACTCCAGTAGTAGTTCCAACCAAAATCTCTTGTTCCTCTCAACCCATTGACCCAAGGAATGTACCCCCTTCACTGCTCTTAATCCATCGGGTTGTACCATTTTTTTGTCAATGGCCCCATTGTTGTCTAGGAATTTGAGATGTGGCTCCAGAACTCTAGTTGCTCAAAATGGAGTCTTGAATTCTTATATTTTGTTTTCTTCAAAATTGACAAAAAATTGCGGATATTCTTCCTGGATGTTTTCTTCATGCTCCCATGTAGCATCTTCAAGACTGTAGCAGGTCCATTGACCCCTTACCATCCTTATGGATTTTTTCACGAGCACTTTGACTTTCTAGTCTAGGATGCATATTGGTTCCACCCGAAAACCCCCTTCGTGTTTCACCTAGATCACAGTCCAATCAATTATGTAGTTAGGGCCAGGCACATATTTCTTTAATAATGACACATGAACTACATTATGCACTCTCATGGATGCAAGTAATGCTAGCATGTATGCAAATGGCCCTATATTTTTCTAGTATTTCAAAAGGTCCTCAATATCTTGCTTCCAATTTTGGGAAGCTTCCTAATCTTAGTGAACTTCTCTTTGTCTTCACTTTTAAAAACACATGTTTTCCCACTTTAAAATATCTGAAAGTTGTGTTCTTGCTTGCATAATGTTTTTTCCTATATTTGGCAACCTTTAAATTCTTCTTGATCTTTGTCATTTGCTCTTCTATTTCCTTCAACAAATCTGGCCCAATAATTGCTCTGTCTATTGGATTATCCCAACTCACTGGTGTGTTACACTTCCTGCAATACATTGCTTCAAATGGAGGCTTGATACTCCTTATTGTAAGAAAATTCCACTAAGTGGATGTAATCTTTCCACTTTTTTGGTTGGTCCATCACATACATTCTAAGCATGTCCTTAATTATTTTGTTAGTCCTTTCTATTTTCCCATCTCACTCTAGGTGACACATTGTACTGAGATTTAAATTTGTCCCAAAGCCTTTGAACAAACCCTTCCAAAAATTGGATGTAAACTTTGGATCTTGTCTGAAACTATTTCCTTGGGCACTCCATGTATCTTGGCAACTCCTTCATGTAGATTTTTGCAATATTTTGTACTTTGTGTGTTGTCTTCACAGGAATAAAATTTGTTTGCTTAGTTAATTTATCCACCACCACCATGATGGAATCATGTTGCTTCAGTGTTATGGGCATCTTAGTAATAAAATCCTATGTGACTACTTCCCATTTCCATTCTAGAATGGTCAATGACTATAACAAGTTTGTTGGATGTATATCTTTGGTCTTTACCTTCTGGCACTCTAGGAATATAGCTATATAATTAGCCACTTGTTTCTTCATTCCAGGCAAAAATTATTGGCTTCTTACAGTTTCAATTGACTTCCGATATCATGGGTGCCCAGCATATGACACATTGTGCATTTCCCTATGCACTGTATTTTTTAGCTCACTAGAATTTTGCACATATATGTATCCTCTATACGTGAGTATTCCATCCTCTTGTAGCTCATAATATTTAAATTTATGTTGTAAATTGTCTTGTTGTAATGTTTCTTTTATTGCCAAATAGCATTGATCTAAATTTGTTGTTGCAATAATTTTATCTTTCATATCAGTCATGTACATGTTGATGGTTGCAATGTGCATGTCGTGTTCCCTCCTGCTAAGTGCATCGACCACTTGATTTTCCTTGCCTTTATATGATTAATTTCAAAGTTATATTCACTAAGGAATTACAACCATCTACTTTGTTTGGCATTTAATGTGGACTATCCAAACAAATGTTTCAGACCGCAGTTGTATGTCCTTAACTCAAATTTTCTCCCCATGAGATAATGTCTCAACATTTTTAATGCATGAATAATGACTGCTAATTATAATTCATGTGTGGCATAATTCTTCTCATGCTCTTTTAATTTTTGGGACACATAGCATACCACGTGATCTTTTTGTGTGAGGACTCCACCAAGCCCTTCCTTGCATGCATCAATGCACACCATAAAATCTTCATCTAGATCTGCAATATTCAATATTTTCACACTTGTCAATATGTCTTTCAGTTGTTGAAATCTCTCTTCACACTTGTAAGTCCATTCAAATTCCACTCCCTTCTTTTGTAAAGAAGTGATTGGGCTTGCAATATTTGAGAATCATTTTATGAATCTTCAGTAATAACTGGAAAGACCCATGAATTATATGACCTCCATGACATTTATTGGCATTTTCCATCCTCTAATGGCCTCTATCTTCACAGGGTCAACTACTATCCCTTCTACTAAAATTATATGCCCCAAGTAGTAAATCTTATTTTGATAAAAGATGCACTTACTTAGCTTGGCATACAACTTATGCTCTCTTAAAACTTGCAACACCATTCTTAAATGTTGCTCATGTTCCTCCTTTGTCTTTGAGTAAATGAGTATATCATTCAGGAACACAATTACAAACATCTCCAGGTATGCCCTTAGCACTCCATTCATTAGGCACATAAAAACAGTTGGGGCATTTGATAGCCCAAATGGTACTACTGTGAATTAATAATTCTCATATCTTGTCTTCAATGTTGTATTTATGATATCTTCTTCATTTATCCTCACTTGATGATAACCTTATCTCAATCCAGTCTTGGAAAATATTCTTGCACCTTTCAGTTGATCAAACAGATCATCAATCGTTGGAAAAGGATATTTTTTTCTTTATGGTGACCTTATTTAGTTGTCTAAAATCAATACATAGCCTTAAGGTTCCATCTTTCTTCTTCACAAAAATAACTGAGGCACCCCAAGGTGACACACTTGGGAGTATATACCCATTCCTTAACAATTCTTCAAGTTGCATCTGTAACTCCTTCAACTCTAGTGTGCCCATTCTATATGGTGTCCTGGCACCAAATCAATAGAGAAATCAATGTTTCTCTTTGGTGGAAATCCTGGGATTTCTCCAAAAACATATTTAAAATACCTTGAGATTGGATGGTCTTCAATACTTGCCACTTTATCTTTGGTTGTCTTCTCCATATGAGCTGCAAGAATATGACATCCCTTCCTGAAACTTTTTTTCAACTGCATAGTTGAAATTTTTCCAACAACTATATCTCTTGGAATTCCTTGAACCTTGCCTTGCTTCCATTATTCATCAAGACACATGATTTTCTTGTTGTAACAGTCTAGGTTAGCATGGTGTTTTTCCAACCAATCCATGCCAATTAGACGATCATATGAACCCAATGGTATGATTTTCACATCTACCTTTGTGTTGAGTCCATTTGTGTCTATTGGACAATCTTTAACTAGTTTGTTGATTTTCCTCTTAGCCCCTATGGTTAATTGAACTAACCAAGATTTCTTATGCTTAATCCTTTGCAAGTGAAATATTTCAACAATGTTAGAGTTTATGTAACTATGGCTAGCTCCATAATCAATTAAAATTTCTATGGGTTGGTTATCAATAATACCTTCCACTTCAATCATTGGGAATTTATATTCTTCTTGCTTGTTATCCAAGGCAACATAAATCCTTGCCATGTTTCCTCCCATGTCTTCAAATATTTAAAATTCTTGAATGTTCTGGATAGTCCTCATTCTTTCTCTGTGAGGAAAGACCCTATTTAAGTGATTTCCCTCACATCCACAACATTGTAAAGATCGTTGCATTGGCCTTTTCCCAAATGAATATGTAGTATTGTGCTCATTTTGGGTTGACTAATCTTCTTGATTTACTTGGGAGTTGTTCTTGAAAAAGGGTGGCTTAAAACATTTATGCCTTTCATCATTTGTACCCTTCATCTTGTCATTCCAAGCTTTTTGGAAAAATTTCCTTCCTCTACTCTGCTCGTAAATATGTATTGCTCTTCTTATGGCTTCTTACAAAGTCTTTGGGTTATCATATTGTATCTTGTCACTGTAGAAAGAAGGTAACCCACTCATAAACCTTTGGATTTATAATTTATCATCCTTTATGAAGTCAACATACTTTAAAAATTCAAAGAACCTCTTCTCATATTCATCCATTGTCATTCTTCCTAGCTTGAGTTCAAAGAAATCTTTTATCTTTTTTTCATAGTAATGCTCAGACAAATATTTCTCTTGGAAATATTCTTTGATCCGCGTCCATGAGATCTTCTTCTCTTCAGGGTGCTTAGCTTGCTTAAGATTATCCCACCACATGACTGCATTTCCTTACAAGTAGTAGGTTGCAATTCTAGCTTCTATCCTTGAGGGGTAATCATGCAGTTGGAAATATTTATTCATTTCTAACAGCCAGGCCTCAACCTCTTCTCCTTTCCTATGTTCACCATTGAAAATTGGTGGCTTGATTTTCTTGAGTTCACCTTGCAAGATGTCTACCTCAGGCCTTCATCCTTTCCTCCAAACAGGGGACACACTCAGGTGGTTCGCTGGTCCTAAAATTGCATGAGCTCTCCTAGCGGATTTCTTTGGGGAATGATGGTTCATGTTCATACTCATTGATTGCTTGTCATTCACGTGCTCATCCCTTCTGCTATGGGATCTGGATGTTGTCACTTGTCTAACACTAGTTTCTTTTTTTGTGCCATATTCCTTGTTGGCTTAATTCTGCAACATATTCAGACTTTGAATTATCTCTTCCTGAGCCTTCATAATCCTTTCATTATCTTCCCTATAGCTCTGCACTTCTCTTTGCAGGCTTCTCATAGTTACATGCTCTTGTCTGCCTCTTCTTGCATGAGACTTTGTCTCAACATTTCCCATGCTAACATGAAGACCTCATACCTCCTCCTCATGGTTGTAATATCCACTAGAATCTTCCATAACTCCATTCCTCATATAAGAACCAATTTTTTTTCCATGTACCTCTAATTCTACAAGAAATGTTCATGTAATAATTATTGTTAGTACATGCATACTATAAAACATGTCATTAATTATAATACAAGTTATTATTCATTTCAATTTACAAATAACACAATATATTAATTCAAAATATGATTCCTTTGACACATTATTCTCTAAAACATCTCTCCATCGGTTGTACCCATGCCTCATTATGAGTTCTAAGCGAAAAGTTACAACATTCACAAGTTGTAATTTCCACTCATTGTTATGTTTTTATAGCTACATAAATGACTTTATTAATTTATGAGAAAATTTTAGTGCCCAATTCAAAATTCTGGATGGATATATTTCTTCTCCTCATCGATACCTTTCTAGCAACTATTTGTTTGTTAAAATCTAAGCTATGAGATGAAAGTTGTGGTCTCTGGAAGTTTAAACTTTTTTCCCATTTTATCTTTGTATGCTACATGTGTCTTCTTTCTCTTCCTGCATAATTTTACATACCCATATTCCAAATATAGCTCCATGTATATCTTCTATTGTTCATAAGATTTCCATTGACTAATCTGGTGCTCCAAACAGACTTCTA
Organism: Picea sitchensis; assembly: GCA_010110895.2. Classification (NCBI taxonomy): domain Eukaryota; kingdom Viridiplantae; phylum Streptophyta; class Pinopsida; order Pinales; family Pinaceae; genus Picea; species Picea sitchensis. The sequence goes on along the minus strand of SNQJ01S0067173.1, from coordinate 4,114 downwards.
AGCAAGGAGTTACACCCTTTGGAAGTAAAATGGTGTCAAAATTTTACCTTAATTGTTTCAACTGTAATTTTCTCATATGAGCTCTATTTGGCGAACAAAATGGCTCGTTGTAAAGCTCTCCTTGAGCTCTTTTACTTGCAGCTTAAATATTTTATGTGGTGTATAAGGCAACTACAATATTAAAAATTAGAACTCCTAAAAATGTTTTTTAGGGCCTCAAAATAATTCTACAAGTTTATGACCTTCAAAAACTATAAAATTTCATAGAAAATTTCACTATTTTATTGTTATAACAGTCTTTTAATCTGCACTGCCAATCTGAAAATCGGGTGAAATCTCAGTAGTTGATATAAACTCTATCGAAAATAGATGATTGAAATTCTCCTTTGGGTGCATGCAACACCCTGCCAAAACTATCGACCCGACCATCGACCATTGTCCCTTTCCTTTGACAACTGATTTGCAAGACATCACTAAACTGGCCGATCTGACCATCGGCCATCAATCGTCAACGATTTTCATTGGAAAATGAAACTCCTTACCAACTTGGCTGACACAATCATTGGTCTTCGACCATCTCTTGGATGACGTGGAAACTATGTTAATGTGGCATGACACATGAATGTTGATGTGGCATGACACATCATCCCAAGGTGTCAACTTGGATAACATGGCATAACACATGGATGATGACATGGAATGACACATCATCCTCCTCTTTTCTTAATCGGCCATCGAAAGTTTCCCTTAGATGACCCAAACACCTCACCAAATTAGCCAACCTAATCGTTGATAATCGACGATTCCTCTTGTCAAACAAACACCTTGCTAAAATGACTGACTCGACCATATGTCATCGATGATTTCTGTTGGTGAAAAAACCACTTCACCAAATTTTTTGACCCGACCATCGGCCATCAATAAATTCCATTGGCGACTGAAACACTTCACCAATTTGGTCAACCCAACCATTGAAAATTAGTGAATTCTCTTGGCCAACTCCAACACTTGGAAATTTTCAACCAAAAACAATATGCATCTAGGTCATCGATTTCCAAGCCTAGATGACCTTGACCATTGATTAGCTCCCTTTTCGAACCTCTAAAAACTAATCCAGATCCTCGATCTATCCCATTTTCTCAGTTGTAGAAAACGAATCTCGATTGTTGATCTACTCGACCTTGATAACTCCGAAAAACCTTACAAGTTTTTAAATCTATTACAATGAATCTAGATTGTTGATCTCAAAATCAAACATGATCTTGACTGTTGATTCACCAAACTTCACCCAATTCTACAACGACCATTAAAACATGAATTTCGACCTTCCAGGTCAAATTTTAACTCTACGACTTTGCATATTGATGCCTCATACCATCTCTTCAACAACTTTAAGGCATTTACACTTGAATTTTCTCATGAATTTGGGGATTTCCCTCTAATTTTTCTTCTCTCTTCCCCAAATTCATCACAAATCGAAATATGTAACATGGAAATTTCCCAAATTCACATCAGTTCTTGGCCCGTGTGGGTCCAATGTTTGAACCAAAATCTATGATACCATAATGCAATGTCCCTCAACCCATCTGAGGTCCATAACATGTGGAAATACACATAAATAAGATTTAACTATTGTATGATATCATAATTAAATGCATCTACAACACGATAAAAACAACATGAATGTAGTTTAAATAACTCGACATAAGAACATATAAATCATTCTCAAACACAGATTCAATACACAACAATTAAACTCATAATGCAACATAGAAAGAAGACAAAACATTTATTATTTAAAAATAGATGTGCAACCAGTTGCTTGGGACAAACGTTCCACCCAACCATAGACTTATTGTTCCAAATATCAATAGAAAGTCACCCTTGAGCTAGGGCTATAAATACACAAAAGAGGGTGGTCTCTCACTACCCACTCACAACTCAAAAAAAAACCCATAACCCATTGGTATTCCTTTACAACCATCTCGATTTTCCACTGGCTCTCTTCCCCCCAACCTGCCCAAATCAAGGAATGTACCCCTTCTCTACTCTCAATCCATTAGGTGTCCCATTCATTTGTGAGGGTCTCTCTGGCACAAGAAACCTGGAATCTCACTATTGGGAAACTAAAGGGAGCTCACTACTAGGAAAACTACCAAGAAAAACGGTTGCAATCACTTGTTGTTAGAGTGCAACTCACACATGATTTCACTCTCTAGGCCCGACAACTTGGATCTTTAGTCTTCTGCTCCAAATACGCTCCAAAATTCACCCTCCATGGTTGCTCCAGCTCCAAGTTCTTATCTTATTCCCTCTTCTTATTGTTCATGCAAAAACATTGATTCTCTAAAATTGTTGTAACTACCCATACAAATTTCCTCTCCTTTGACTTACTTGTTTGACTTAAAATATTCCCCAAATTGATTGTACTCAACCCCCATGCTTCCAATAACTATGGGATGTGACTTATCACACCCACCCTCTTACATGTATTCAATGATTGGCTTTGGGGACACTCAATCAGAAATTAGAAGGTTCATATATTGACAGATTCCACATTCTTCCACAACAACTTGTAAGCAGTAAATTCAAATGGAGTGGTGTTGAATGCATAAGGTAGGAGTGTAATGTCCCTGATCCATGACCCTTTGTAATTGTACATATAGGCTAGTGAGTTATTGGTACTAATGGTTTATGTAATGTATATATAGGTTGGTGAGTCATTGGCACCTAGTTTTTGTGTTGTGCACATCTAAGTAAGTGTGCAGAGAATTGCTATAAAGACATGGTTCGCACATTTTGTGTGTTGTGCACACTTGGGCAAGTGCGCACATTGCACCATGTTTCCCGCACTTTGGTAAGTGCACAGTAATGACCTGGAAGTGTGAAGAGTTGAGATATGTGTGTGTGTGTGTGTGGCTATATATGTTTTGAGGCTGGAGAGCCTGTGTGAATATTGGACTGGTGAGTCGGGACGCAGATAGGTCAGTGCACCTATCCATGTAAATATAATCATGGTTATTAATATAATATTACATCACTATGCGCAAACAAACTCAGACAAAAAGAGATGGGGGGGCAACTCCACTAAAAAAGGGAAAAGTGGGGTGAGTCGTAAGTCTTGGGGAATATTTTAATAATATTTTTGGAAAAGTGTAATGTGGATATGTTTTTCTCCTAAGTTATCGAGGGTAGGGAACAAGTCACCAAGTAGCTTAAAGGTACTTCTAATGGTGACAGGTGTCAAGTGGAAGGTATACAATATATATTGTTGGAATTAGTGTATTTTGGGGGATTATTATTTGTTATTGGGAGGATGGAATTATTATCCAGGTATTTAGAGGAGGAATGGATGTTGCAAGCTCTTGTGAGCAGAAGGGGGTTGGACTGTATGGAAAATTCAAGTATTTCCTTATCTACACAGAGAATATTGTAAGGAGTTGTGGCTATAATCTGATTTTAATGTCGAGGAGACAGGTTGACAGACCGTGACCAGTCTCTCTGGGTGAGACATTGGTTGTTCAGAAGTGGTTTTCAGACCTGAGAGCATACTCTCTAGGTGAGAGTATTGCTGAGAATTAGTTGCAGAGCCTAGAGACTTCATGTCTGGCCTGTTTTTGGTAACCCTAGGAAGGGAAGTGGGGTAGTCGAAGGAGTGTTGAGAAAATAAGGGGCACACTTCCTTGGGTGTGATAGGAGCATGGGGAATGAGGGATTGTGGGCTAGTTGTAGCAGTGGAAATCTAGGACTGAGAAATTATGTTGTGAGTCAAACCTTAGTGTGTCATTAAAAGTATTTTTCCATGGAGGACTTTGAGCCCCAGCTTAGGGGTGACCTGTTGCTGGAAGCTTATGAGCAACAACGTCTATGGCTGGGAGGAATGTTTGAGTCAAGGCCGTAGTTGGTGACTTTCATAAAAGATAAATGTTCTTAATGTGCTTGTCTTGTTTATTGTGTTATTGTTTATCTATGTTTGACATGGGTTAATTCTTATATGTTGTTGTGTATAAGTATTTGATGTTATTTTGTTTAATGTTTCTTGTACATGTAAATATGGTGCTTATAGCTTGTATTTGTAGTTTTGCATGAGTATGTTTGTTGATGATAGCCTTTC
>SNQJ01S0067172.1:45161-55286 GCA_010110895.2 Picea sitchensis | reverse complement strand
GCATTGTATCCATGTTTTAGAGACATTTTTGTGGGTCATCCTTAGACCTCTCCACCTTGTATCATGGATTTGTTATGTTTTAGGGGCTTTTAGGAGGATATTATCTCATTGAGGATAAAGCACGTGGTTCCCTCATATAAATAGATGAAGTGCTCCCTCATTTGTACACATTGCTACTTGTGGACGATTACAACTACTTGTCTACTTTTACCTTTCTCTTCTAGTTGTGGATGAACGACTCATTCGACTTCTTGGAGAGATGATGTATGGATGATTTCTCAAGTTTGATGGATGATTCATGGTTAGGGTTTCATGTATGAGCATTTATTTACCTAGGTCTTTGTGGATTTATTTATTGAATGTATGAAGTATGAATGTGCTTATCAAATGGTGAAGGTGCATTTTCCCTTGTATTTGTGTTAAATAGATCCTATCTTGCAAACCCTAGGAAGTTTTATAGTGGAGAACCTTCCCTTGATATTTTCTTTAAAGCTTGTTAAAGGACATAGGATGATTTTCTAGGGTTTGTGGTGGACTACCCTAGTTGACTTTCTATAGGATAGTTTCCTAAGATTTGTAGTGGACTACTTTAGGGTTTATCCAAAATCCATGCTTCACCTTTTTCAATAGAGTTCATATTTTGACTCCATAAGCCCTAAGAAATAGTAGGAACTAATCTTAAACCCCTTTAGTCAATCCTTAAAATCTAAATCTACCTTTTCTTTTATTGTTTTAGGGTTAGATTAGAGTTTGTGGCAACTATTCTTTAATTTCTAGCCATAATTAGGCTAGATCTCTAGGATTTAATTGGCATTTCTTCTTACAAATATATATTTGTATCATTTATTGCATCATTGATTGAATTTTCAGCCCTCTAGGGCTTGACATCTTGCATTTTTTAGGGATTTTATGTGCTATTTGTGTTTAAGAATATAATTGTTTACAAAACCCTAGTTTGACTTGCAATTTTTGTCCTAATTTTATTGCATATTCACTCATTCAAATGGATGATTTATTGTTGTTTTTTTTTAACTTGATATATTGTTGAAAATTGTCATCTTTGATACGAGCTTTGTGTAGTCGTAGCTTTTTCTCTTATTTGTAATGTTTGGGGTACCCTCTTGACCTATTGTAACTTGTTAAATATCATAAATTGTCTTTGATACTTCTTACACACATATCTAGAAATTGCTTGATTGAACCACCTTATACTTACCTTGAAAACTTTGATTTACTGGAGGTATATTTGAGTAACTAATATAGGAGGTCATAGACTTGATCCCATCTTGCTATAGGATTCCTTGAGGTTGCTAGGGAAGCCTCCCTTGTGTTGTATTTCATCCTTCACTAAAATGAGGGAAGTGATTACTAAGATGGCATTGGTAATACTTCCATGTTGCACTTGTCTTAGCCCTTGTGAAAGGCTTTGCACAAAGGTGTTGGATCTTGTTATAACACAACCCATTTGGAATTCACTTCAATTTTCAATTCTAGAAGACAATAAATATTGAGATAGTTCGTTTCTACCATGTTGGTTTTGAATAGTGTTTGAGGGATTCAACCCCTTGCTCTTTTCAAAGTAAAGGCTCCAAAGGTGCAATGGATGGTTGAGTCCACTCTATTCATAGATGCATTATCTTGTTGTTTTTACTTCCGTGGATGTAGCTTTCTTTTTATGCATTATATTTTTGTGGTGATTAATGTAGGTGATCATCCAGTGAGCTTTGGAGCAAAGGCCCACTCTAGAAGTGTGTTGTCGGATGCCTCCATGGCTTCTTGTAGTTGTAGTATAGAAATTTTCATCTTTCTTATTTTTTGTTAATGTCTTTCTTGAAATAGTTATTAACTTATAATTTCATTCTGAAATGTATTTCTTGATATGGGATTAATTAGATTTCTTTTCAATAATCCATTTCTTGTCCTTGGTTACTTTTGTTTGTTTATTTCTGCAAGTGATTATTTTCTTGCAAGACTCGATAAGTCAAGAAGGGAAAAACTCGTGCACTGCCCTAGACAAAGTCTCACCAAGAACCAATTAAGAAGTTAGTATTATGATCATATTTAACTCCATCAACAATAAGTATTATAATAATATTTACCTCCATGGATATTTAAGACCGTGAAACATAATGAGTACAAGGGCCCAAAATATAGTATCCAAGAGACTATCAATTTCCATGAAACCATTACATCCAAGAAATTGATTAATACCTAGAGAGCAACTAATCCAATAGACCATTTGATTTAGGAGGAGAAATATTTTGTTCAAGATAAATATTCGTCCATAGAAGAATATTTACTTAGTTTGTACCACAAAACATCGTTGGAAAATAAAACAATAATTTACCCAGGCAAATAATAATGATGGCCACATCTATCATAGCGCACAATTACATGTAAATATGAGTATAGGCATTCTCTATCAAAATAAGAGGATGATGTGAGATTATCTGGGAATTTCTCTTTAGTAACACTACTACAACTTAGTGTGAGTCAATCCAAGGACTCCCTTCATCAAAAGCAATGATGCAACACAATATGGGATCCACCTTAGGCATTGCTTTCTATTATCAATTGTCAAAACAATGTGAACCCTACTCCATGGACCCTCTACAGAGGTGGTAAGGCCATAAACATGGCATTCATTCCAAGGATAGGGTACAAAGTAAGAGTCTTTCACTCAAAATTTCTTACTCAATACAAAATGAAAGAGAATCAATATAGGCCAACCATGGCTTTTCACAAGAATAGAAAATGAATTCCACACTTAGGTTCTTAGTGCACTCTCATTTCTACAACCTTAAGCAAGATAAAGACTATAAAACCATAATTTGTGGCTCCTTACCTCAACATAGAATCACAACACAATAGTTGTACATATATTTTGGTGTACAAAGAATTCTAAACAACCAAGAATAGAAGAAAAAGGGAAACTCATTACATTGTAACATACCGATAATGTAAACAAAGTGGAGAAGGGAAATAAATAGCAAACTCCCAATTCCAAGATGATTTGGATTCACTCCACAAACAATATGTCGCGCTCAAGCATTCTTTCCTCTTATCAATGAAAATTCAATGAACATGATGATGATGATGATAGAATCAAGAATGAAATCGTATTAATATCAAGTCAAATGATTGCAATGGTGTCCCTCTTTCAAAATCACGAGGCTTTATATAACCAAGAACCCTCCAAAACCCAAGGATAAGAAAATAGAAAGATAATGGGAAAATCATCTTTGACTTTGTCCACTTATTAAAATAGCAATATTTACCCATCTTAAGGATTAGTTAAAGCAAGGGTAAATATTAATCATCATGGGTCATTAACCAATGATGAGAAAGCAATTAATAAGATTCCTTCAAGCAATAGCTAAAAAGGTTCATAACACAAAATAGAGTGACAAAACAAAGGGAAACCACATTAAGTATAACAAACTCACATCTAGAGAGAGATTCTCACMTGTTAGTACAACTTGTTTTCTCCTTTAGTAGCATGGATTCCATCTTGCATCCATGCCAATTGTTAAAACTTGATGCCATAAAAAAAACCAATAGTATATCTAAGCATGCATTGTTGCAAAGAATCCTTCACCCCACCATCTAAAAAAGGAACAAACTCACCTCTGGAAAGAGATTCCTCACATGTTAGTACAACTTGGTTTCTCCTTTAGTAGCATGGGTGCCATTTTGCATCCATACCAATTATTAATACTTGATGCCGTAAAGAAACTAATAATATATTTAAGTATGCCTCATTGCAAAGAAGCCTTCAGCCTATCATCCCAAAAGGAGTTATTACAAGTTTTAAGCACTTTCCATTCAAAGGGATATATCACTAGAGTAATAGTTTGCAATACATCACATCAACAATATCCACAAGCCATAGGGGGCCACAAATTATGACACCGATATCGGTGGCGATGTTATACCAAAATGACAAAGAACGTTATCACATCAACCTAGGGGCTTGCAACTGAAAACCATCTTTTAGATTAGCAAAACTTTTAATGCAAGTAATGTCTCAAAGAAACTCATCATATAGTACTAAAAGATTTATTTATCTTTTAAGCTGACTCTTTGGCATGATCTAAAATTTTCATAATCAACATTTAGATTATTACATCTTTGTAAATTTTTCTTAATGATTTCTCCAATGTCTTATGGGGATTTCTTTTAGTAGTGAGAGAGAAATCCCTAATATCCCCTATTCATAAGGGATGACAAGATGAATATAAGATGAATATAAGACATCCCTCGAGATCCTAATTTTCAAGGAGCAACTTGAGGACATCCTTGAGACATCCCTTGTTAAAAAGAGATTTCTTCTACAAATGAGAACATTGAAGCACTCTTCAACCCCTCCAATTTTGATTGGAAAAAAACAAATAAATTCCTATGAAAATGGACAATAATGTCCATTTCACTTAAGTTTTTCCATCTACCATTATTTCCTTCATTTTCATGTTTTTTCGTCTTTATATCTTTTATGTTTATGATAATAATGAGATTTATGTGTCTTAAAACCAACAACATATCATTTTTAAGTCAAACTACGCTTTCTACAGTCCAATATGAAGGAGATGTGTAATTCCTTCCGTGCTCAACATGGAGTTGACATGTGGCATTTAAAAAAATATTAATAACAAAAAAAGATTCAATGTCACCATAAATAAAATATATCAATATTCATCTTACTTAAAATAATTGTATATCAACTCTATAAAGAGAAAGAAAGAGATAAGTGTAATTGAAAGTAAAAAATTGTGATTTTGTTAATATGTGTTTTCTACTTCCCAATGAGGAAGATGCATACTTTCTTCAATGCTTAATTTTGTGGAGTTGACATGTGGCATTTAAAAAAATAAAAAAAACAATGTGGGCCGGCAATAAAATATATCTATGTCCATCTATTTCAATATCGTCTTTTATATATAAAAACAATTGAAAGTTGACATGTGTCATTTAAAAAAAATATTAGTAACAAGTAAATATGTTAATATCAACTATATATATAAAACCATTAAAAGTATCATGCATTTAGAGACATCAAATTCTTGGAGATGTAAACATTTCTTTAAGTTGTGTACTTTTAAAAGATTTGCATATCCAAGAACTTGATGTCTTTGGGCCCATGATAAATTCAGAATTAAGATGGATTTACACTGATTATATTTAAAACATAGAAATTAAAATGTCAAGATCATCAAAATCATTATAGTTTTAGTAAGCCAAAAAAAACTTGAAAAATAATGAAATTGAGTAAAAATTATATTAGTAAGACGAAAGCATATTAAATTAAAAAAAAAAAAAGAGGTGTTCATCTCAACCTTATTTGTATTGCAAATTTTACAAATTTTCATTTTACATTGTTGCGTCTCATTCAATGATATATCTTATTGTGTAGGCACTAGGAGCTAATTCAAAGCAGAAATAACAAGCTCAAATAGACGATGTATGTTCGAATGCATTGAATGAAAAGAATTTCCAGGGTATGTATTGAAACTTTCACCTATTTTGAAGAGGCATGAACTTCAAGTTTTTCAATCGAGGTTATCCTTCTCTTGGGCCTGGCCATTATGTGATTGCGATGAATTATATTTTCGAGTACTTTGCTAACATTGAAAAGTTCTTTAAAAACCAACAAACGCACCCATATATTTGCGTGCTATAGGCTAAACATCCATTCACGCCCAACACTTGGCACCCTTGGCACCCTGTCAACCAAAGTTAGAAAACTCAGCTCAGAGAAAACTCCGAGTGGGTGGAGTTGCTATAGGGTGCCATCCATTCACACCCAACACTTGGCACCCTGTCAACCAAAGTTACAAAACTCAGTTCAGAGAAAACTCCGAGTGGCTGGAGAGTTAGAGTCCAACTCGGACTCTGCAAAAACTTCAGAAAAGAAAGACGCGGGTAATACAAAATTTTGAAATAAAAAATTACTACCATTTCATTGAGAAAAAACTGGCAAAACTCGGTGAATCAGAGTTTGGCCTCCAAATCCTCGTGTGTCAAACTCACTGCCGTTGAGCCAAACTCAGGCAGCAGGTTTGCCAGYGAGTCAATTCAGCCCAGTGTCTGTGCCAAACCAAGATTGACTCATGCGTCTGAGTCAAACTTGGCAAGTTTTGCAACATTGCTGTCAACCCATTCGCAAAGTAATAGAGGTTTTTACTATCGAGTAAACTATCCATACATAGTGAAAGATTTTCGGCTCTCTTGAAGTGAACTGGGATTCCAAAATAGGTGGTCTAAAAGAGCTCATTCTATACTTAACAATGGAATTCATACAACTACAAGCCTTGTACAAAATTACACAAGCCAGTACTGTTGTGCTCTTTGATATGATGTAGCACATGCCAGAATGTCTTTTAAGCTGAAACAAAACAACTGTAACCCCAATTAAGCATGACGGACGATCTGAAATCATCCATGGAAGATGATAATATCGTAATAAGCACCAGAGAGCATATGAAACATTGGAGATTAAATGATATCCACAGCATTCGATCTCTACAGGACAATGCTATTCATCCTCTTGTATCTTCATTGTTAATAAGCAGTTCAACGATGGACTTGCTTCCATTCCGATATTTAGAATTATATTTACAAGTACATTACAAAAACAAGAAATCTCAAATAAGACTGTTACTGCACAAGAGGAGCCCTCCAAAGCAAATACTATTCTTCAGCTTCAGCATTTCAGTCAGGACAGCCTCGTTGCAAACATGCAATAAATATTCATCATCCTGATAGCTAGAGCTGGATTGGACAGTTGAACTTTTCATGCGGCCTTCTTCACTTGTGTTTTCAATGCTTCGCATATTATTTTTTATTTCATGCTTCTTTTTTCTCTCTGTAGGATTCCCCGTCGACAAAGACAATTTGCTTTCAGTGCTCTTTGGACTGAAGTTAGATTTATTTTGCAGGCTTCTGCCATTAGTGCTCCAATTACCAGCACATCTTTTGGTATTTGTGATATGTACATTTCTGCCACTGCTGCTGCCACAACTGCTATTGCTTCTCTCTTCCTGCTGTATCCAACCAATTCAAAAGGAAAAATAGTTTAATGTTTCCAAGAATTCTAGGAATACTATAAAGAATGGATTAATTTACAAAAGAGAGCATTATTACTCCTGGAAGAACCTACGAAAATATCTCCACCATAATGATGTATGATTCTCTATGTATTCTTATTGTTCAGAAATGAAATATAAGATGCATTTCCCAATATGTGTATTTGTGTTCACATAAAGAAGATTATCTAGTAGATGCCAAAGTTACCTTGGCAATGTCTTGTTGAATTTTTCTTCCAGTTGAAGCTATATCTGATTTTTCCCTGTTCACAGGAGCATTGTGGTGACTATTTGTTTCGCATTTCAGCCAAGGGATAATTAAGCCATCATCAGCAAGGTTACTACATGAGATATCTGGAGTTGATTTTCTGTAACATCCATTTTCTTCCATTTTCATGTCCTCCACAGAAGAGTCTTTTTCCACTTCTTCCAAGGATGACATTTCAGCGTCTTCCAGCGTAGATATGGATACAAACTCTTCAAAATAATTTTGTGCTTCTTCTGTCAAGCCCTTCGATATTTGCTTCCGCTCTGCACTATTCTGATAACAAAAACATAGTTTCAGCACAATACATAATTTGGCCAAAGGACATTCGATCATTTGCTTTCAGGTAGTCTGGAAAACGTTTAAAAACATTGCATGAAGATGATATAGACATGAACAGAGCCCTCTAACACAAGCAGGAGGCAACTATTAATTTACTTTTCTTGTCACTGATGTTTTTTGGGTTTGAGATGTTTGAGGATCTGGAGGTAACTCCTTCAGAATTCTTGAAAGTTCTTGGCAACGCTGCTCTTCCACTGCCAACTGTGCCCACAGATTCCTTGCACGTATTTCTGCCTGCAAGTCCAAACATATTTCAAAAATTTTATTTAAATTTTTTATTCGAAAGATTATTTTAAACATGCTAAGAATAACAATCTGCCATTCTCAAATACAAATATCAGTTATAACACAGCCAAAAGGGATGTGAACCTGAATACCAGTTGAGAATCATAAGACTTATGCTTCAATACCTGGTCAAGCTTAGCAGCGTATTCTTCTTTAATAGCAGAAACAAGATCTGCATCTGTATCCTTAGACTGAGATGAGTTACTGAGCCTGGTGGAAGTAGCAGTCGAAGGGTTCTTTCTTGAAATGGCCTGTGGAGACAATATTAAGAAATCATAAACGAACAAACAAAAGAATAAAAACCTAAAAAAAAACACATGACAAGCAGGCCAAAGAAAACTTATGGTCTGAGGAACTACATAAGACCCCTCTCCCAGCCAACACCCCCACCAAAAAAAATATCTAAATAATTAATCACCAGTAAGAGTATCTTTTGATTTCTTATATTTTGCAGGTTGTTTTCAATGCTGCCGAGCTTCAACATGCAATTACATTATGGAAGGACGTACAATAACCAACTGGATTGTAATGCTCTCTTTTGCTTTGACTAGTTTAATTTGTAATGCTCTCTTTTGCTTTGACTAGTTTAATAAATTGGATCATTTCTTTAATAGCATTTGATTACAAAATGAGCCAGTTTATTGACATATGTTATGATGATGAAATATGAACTCTTTTGACTATTTTGAAAACTTTCAATTGATGTATTTGTATTTTTGAAGGAGTTTTGTTTTAATATTTATATGATAATCATGGATAGATAAATTGTATAGTGATATGACGTAACTGATGGTATTGATTCACTTGGTTATGAAACATTGAAATGGATGTATATATATTTAAGATGCAATAGTTGATAAATGTCACTAATGGTTTGCCAAGTGTAATAGAGAAGCCACAAGTGCACATTGACATGGGATTGTGTTAATATCGTATGAACTCAGGATTGAGTTAGGACATTATGATATGTCATGTGATTAATGATATGTTTCTAATTTATAATTATGGGACTATTTAATGTATTGATTTCAGTGTGTGCAAGCACAAGGAATATACTTTTCAATCAGTCCACGAATGGGTAATGGGGTTGTATGGAAGATGTACATAGTACCACCAAGAGAGGAAGCACGGTGTCCGTGTTTCCACCTACTAGCACTCTTTTTTCCGTGTTCTGGATTGAAATTTCATGATGTTTTTACCCAAAGGTTGCACATTGCTGTGAGGGTAGGCCACAAATTCAGTCACTTACAGGTTTAGCTAAGGGGCACGCAATAAGGTGTCATCCTTATTCCTCCATGACCATTAATATCTCAACAAGGTAGAGACAAGTTGAATTACCTTGGTCTCAACCGTTGTACTATTCCCCCACCAAAGAAAATTGAATGCTTGAAAGGCATGAGTTAACATGGCACCCTTAGTACATACTGAAATGTAGTTCCTGAACGACATGGAGAAGCGTGGCACCCTTGGTATCAATCATAGTTATCATATATTCATGGGAAAGATATTTGAGTATGCATTTTATTTAAATTAGGAAAGTTAAATAAATGCATGAGTGCCTGATTGAACAATATGTTATTGCAAATTTTATAAATAAAACAAAAATAAGATAGTTTATTTAAAAGTTATTAAAAAATAAATGCAATTAGAAATGTGTATGAAATAGAAGAAAAATATTTTAATTAATTTAAGACTTAATTACTAGTGCACCCATAAAATAAGGAAAAAAAAATAAAAATGAATTCAAATTCAAATGGATAGTAGAAAAAGATATGTAGACTTGTAAAATATTAACGAGATTATTTAATTAAAATAAAGTAGTGATTACATGTACACCCAGTCAAATAGGGAAAGAGGAGGAAATCAAGAGAACAACTAAGAGTAGTTGTAAGGTGATGAATGATCATTATTTTATATTTTTTTTAAATGAATTAATTGTGCATTTGTGCATGTGAGGTGACACAAGGGTAGGTGAAAAATAGGTAATTAATAATTAAAGAAATTGCATTATTTTGTATGAAATGAACAAGTTGTTTGAACCACAAAGCCTATAAAAAAAGGCTTCAGCTAGAGACCTCACACTCTTGCTTCCTAATGTTGAATGGTTGTCGTAATGCAAAATTTTCTATTGGTAAATTGTTGTTGAGTTTG
>SNQJ01S0067172.1:7365-40147 GCA_010110895.2 Picea sitchensis | reverse complement strand
GGCAGTGTTTTTCTCGGCCAAGTGTGGGATAAGGTGATCCTTCACCCCATCCAGAATAGTCCTCTGAGCTTTGGCTTCCTTGGTCTCATGCAAGTCCAGAGCAACGGGATCTGATGCAGGAGCTGCCACAACAGAGTTGACATAGTTATAAATTTTGTTCTCCTTGAGAACCGTTGACAATCGGACCTTCCACTGCAAATAGTTGGAAATGCCATCCAACCGATCCTCATATCTAATGCTTGCAGCGATATTCCTTATCACAACTCAAGGAAAACAATCACACACTTTTGCCCAAAAATCACACTACCCACTGTCATAGACAAAGCTCTGATACCGTGTAGATTTTTAATGACAAAAATCAGCAAATGAAATTTTTGTCAAACACTTAACAACCTAGAGATAATTGTCTTCATAAATTTCATAAATGCCTTAAACCACATTCAGAAATTACCATAAGCAAAAATACACATTGCTAAGCAAAATAGCAACGGAAATAACACAGTGGACAGCAACCCATAACACTCGGAAATTTAGGCAAATACCAGGGAAAAACCCAATGTGGGGAAACCCAACAAAAGAGATATATTATTATTCAACTTCAGGAAAGTACAGAACAACAACAAATACACATTTCCAACCAAGGAAAATACTTCACAGCACCAAAACAGTCCCAATAAATTATGCCTCGAAAAACATGCCAAATCTATATTGTTGTACGACCTCTTCTGTACCTTGATTTCCATGCCAACAGTGAGTTGTACGGACTATTCAGTAGGGCCCAGAAACAGCATATAGAAATCTAAAATCCGCCTCAAAATTTGTGCCCAAAGATGTCTCGATTTCTGTGCCAAATTCGTACGAACTGTATGGACCCATACAGTACGGCCTCCCACAGCAGAAAAATAACTCAGCCCAAAAACACAGGAAAAAAAAATTCTTGAGATTTGTGCCCTAGCTCCTTGGAAAACGTGCCCTCTTTGTTGCTCACTTTCCTCTCTTAAACTTACTCAAAAAATCTCTCTTACTCAACTCCTCTCGTCTTCTCGATGTGTCTTGCACACTACCCAATGCATTCTTTTATAATCTGAAAATAACATTTTCACTCCAAAGTGTCTTTTCACCTTCCCCAACCCTAAATCCAAAGGCCAAGATTAGATCTTGCCTTTTTCAAGATCAAGGGTCATGATCCATTCCCTCCAAAATGAATCACTTAAATTATTAAAGTTATTTCACTTTATTACATAAGTGCTTTATTGAAATAAAGTCACTTTAAAATTAGAAGGTACACTTTATTAAAAAGTCACTTTAATAAAAGAACCACTTAAAACAACTTTATATAAACTCATTACAAAGTTAAGTGCTTGGTAGTGTAAACATGAGGTAACATCCGCATAACACACAATACATGGGACCATTTACAATTCTTGAAAGGAAAGGACCGGTTGCTCATCATATTGCATTGCCATCATCATTAGACTGTATGCACGATGTTTTTCATGTACCTATTTTGTGTCATTATATTTCAGACCATTCTCATGTTATTGATTTGAGTCATTTGCAGATATTAAATGAGGGGGTCTTGATGACTGAACCAATCATCATACTAGACTGACGCACTTGACAGCTTTGATGTCGTTTGGTAGACCAAGTAAAGGTCCAATGAGATAGTTATAGTCCCAACTTAGCTACTTGGGACAACGCGAATGAGATGTATTAGCAATTTCTTTATTTGTTTTACAACTTCGAGACAAAATTTCTTGAAGAGTGGGTGTATGTAGTGCCCTCTTTTGCTTTGACTAGTTTGACTGATTGGATCAGATTATTTGAGTGCATTTTGATTATAAAATGACCTGATTTACTGACATATTTTATGATGATGGAACTTAAACTCTTTTGACTATTTTGGATTGGTTTTAATTGATGTATTTGTATTTATGAATGAGTTTTGTCTTAATGTTTATATGATAATCACGGATGGATAAATTGTATAGTGATATGATGTAACCAATGGTATTTATCCACATGGTTATGAAACATTGAAATAGATGTACGTATATATTTAAGATGCATTAATTGAAGATTTTTCCAGGTCCTAACAAGCTGCCAACTAGGTCTGGCTTTGACCTCAAGTTGGCTCTAAGTTTCAATTGTCAAACAAGGGTTTGCTGCTGTTTTATAACAGCAAACTGTTCAGGAACTTCTTTGTTGTTTTGTTACGGCTACATAGGCCACTTAGGTGCTCTAGCATGTAGTTTTTGTCACCAAGATGTTAGCACATGCATACCATAAATTGTGTAACACACCTAGAGATCTTTACTACTGAAATAATGTTGTTCTAAACACTAACATACATGAAAATGAACACAGGTATTTTTGGTCAACATGACCCTGGATAAAAAAAAACCCAGGGAAAACCAGTTTGGAATATGAGTGTATATATGTGGAGAATAGAAGGTGGAATACAACAAGTACATGAAAGAAATGAACCTAATACAATAGCAGCTTGTCTCAAGCTGCAACACAAGTCCAAGAGATAGAGATGCACCCTAGCATGGTGCACCCTCCTCACAAGTTGCCCAATCCACTGAAATGAAGCGCCCTTGCTCTTGGATGCTATGATGGAGAAACCCTTGCACACAACTCTAAATATGTGAGCTACCTCTCCACTGAAACTGTCCTCAAAGCAATCTGACCATTGCAAGACCTCCCTGCTCGCTGTGCACCCTCCTCCTAGCAAGAACAACCTCCACAAATAAATGAGGGTCTAAGCCTCCTGGCTACCTCCATAAAAGGGGGTGCCCAAGCTTTCCTCACCCAATGCTTCAATTCTCATCCTCTTGCCCTTCTCCAAACTCTCTTGGTGAACATACAAGTGAGAATGAGCCTCCCTTTGCCCTATGCCCCCCTCTTAAGGAAACATGAGAAAACCTAAAGTATGTGTGGATGAGATCATCTCATCTCATCTCTAATCAATGGTTGAGATCTCTCCAAAAGAATCTCAACTGAAAACCCACTTTACTTAAGTTTCCATAGTTTCACTTTATGTCCCTCAATTCACCCACAAAGTGAATTAATAGTCATTTTTGGCTAAAATGACCAAATTTCACTTTTGACTTAAATCTCCTAAGTCAAAGTGAAATTAGACATAAAGTACATGGTACATGCTACAAAGTATTTCCCTCTTGTGTTTAGAGGCTCACAAACACAAGGGGACCACTTTCCAAGGTACCCCAATCTCAACACTCCCTCTTATCGTGGAAAGTGTCCTTCACCACCAATATCATCCCTATAGTGGGCATGGTTGCCTACTGGCAAATACTCGGTGAGTATGGTTGTACCTCGATCAATGAAAGTAGTCGCTGACACAGATCTGGTCAATCTTCGTGATCTATAGATGGAAGTGCATCTCCACCTATCCAAGATCACCTAGATCTTGGTATCAAACCAAAGATCTCAACCTTGGTCTCCCACCAAGGATTTCTACCTCCTGGCATCTCGCCAACGATCACTACTCTTAGCATCTCACCAAGAGTCACTCTCTTGGCATCTCACCAAGAGTACCTAGATCTCGGCATCTCACCAAGATCCTCAACTTGGCCTCTTTCCAAGTAGCTTCCACCTGAAGTGGAACCAAAATCTGATCTTCCCGTCTCCGTAGCCAAGTGAGGCTCAAGCCTTCGTGGTGCCCTGCCGCTCCTCCTCATCAATCTCTGATGCTCTGAAGCCCCTGCACCAACCCTCTATCTCGACAACTCTAAAACTGAAGCTGTCTCGGGTGGACTAGTCACCCCTGATGATGGTGTCCATGAAAACTAAGTCTAAGCTCCCTCTAAATCACTACTATGAGTCAATAGGTCCTCCTCAACTCTGTCTCCCCACCTAATGTTGGATGGTGTAACAACTGACAAAGAAGTAGCAAATGCACACTCTCTCACAAACTATGCATCGAACTCAAATTCCTCTGTTGTTGTTGTTGAATCATCCTGCTCCTTCTTCTTCTTCTTGGAACATTGTCCTGCATAGTGACCCATCTCTCTACAAGCAAAGCATCTCATTGTGCTCATGTCTCTCTTCTGCCCACCATTGCTCTCTCCCTGTGGCGAGGCCCCAAACTTGGGACCCTGTCGACCTCCCTTGCCGGTCTTCTTCTTACCCTTTGTCCAAAGAGCAAGATTCTCATCACCCTGCAATGTCTGTTGTTGTCCAGAAGTCTCTGTTGTAAGTCTAGTCGCATCCTGAACGAAATCATCCCACATCCTCTCCCAAGTGGGCATGATCTCTCTGGCAGCAATGCCACGAACAAATGGACCCCATGGTTTGGTGAAGTTGTTTAAGGTTGTCCTCACCATAGAGTTTGGGTCCACTACCTCTCCAATGACTCCAAGCTCATCTCTGATCTAGGTGTATCGGCCAAGGTAAGAAGTAACCGACTCATTCTTGAGCATGCGAATGCCCCTGAGTCGATCAAGCAGAACCATCTTGCGGTTCTAGTTAGAGCTTTGGTAAAGCTTGCAAAGAGATACCCACATCCCAAATGCATAGTCTTTCCCAGTCAAGTGGGAAATGATGTGATCCCTCACTGCATCACACATTGTCTTATTTTCCTTATTGTTCCTCTTCCAAAACTCCGCTAACAAGATGGGAGCAGTAGCAGGAGGAACAACAACATGCGCCTCAACTATATCCCATAGTTCAAGGTCCTCTAAGACAAAGACAATCCTGGTCTTCCAAGGAGACCAGTTGCTAGCTCCAGCTAGCCTATCCTCCACATGCATCTGAGATGCTGACATGACTTCCCACTGCACTCACTCTGATGCTACAACTGCAAAGGAACGTTGCCTCACTCCTGTCAACACAAGTGTGAAAAGAGGCAAACGAACAACGACCTCACTCCTAGCAATATAGGTGTGAAAAGAGGTAATGAAAAATCAGCCTCACTCCTAGCAAGTAGGTGTGAAAAGAGGCTGACAAAATGTCCACTGACAATCCTACAACTCTCCACAAAAATTATGCCAACAAGCTGCCACTAAACTCTGTCAATGGTTGTCCACAAAATCTGCCCAAAATATGTCTAGGACTGTCCACAAAATACTGTCCAAAACTCAGCAAAAATCGGCCACCAAGCTCTGATACCATGAATATTTTTCTAGGTCCTAACAAGCTGACAACTAGGTCGGTCTTTGACCTCAAGTTGGCTCTAAGTTTCAATTGTCAAACAAGGGTTTGCTGCTGTTTTATAACAGCAAACTGTTCAGGAACTTATTTACTGTTTTGTTACGGTTACATAGGCCATTTAGGTGCTCTAGCATGTAGTTTTTGTCACCAAGATGTTAGCACATGCATACCATAAATTATGTAACACTCTTAGAGATCTTTACTGCTGAAATAATGTTGTTCTAAACACTAGCATACATGAAAATGAACACAGGTATTTTTGGTCAACATGACCCTGGATAAAACCCCCCGGGGAAAACCAGTTTGGAATATGAGTGTGTATATGTGGAGAATAGAAGGTGGAATACAACAAGTACATGAAACAAATGAACCTGATACAATAGCAACTTGTCTCAAGCTGCAACAAAAGTCCAAGAGATAGAGATGCACCCTAGCATGGTGCGCCCTCCTCACAAGTTGCCCAATCCACTGAAATGAAGCGCCCTTGCTCCTGGATGCTCTGATGGAGAAACCCTTGCACACAACTCTGAATATGTGAGCTTGTAATGTTCCTGAGCCAAATTTTTTGCTCGGAACACTAACTGTTTATTGTTTGCTATGTTTGTTTATGTATTTGCAGGTTTACTCAAAAAGATGCGCATTATGGATTTACTTAAGGTTGATTGAGCAATAGGTCTGAAGCATATAATCATAAACAAGACAAGATATACAAAGAACACCAGTACAGAACCAATAATGTCAGATCTTA
The DNA here is from genome assembly GCA_010110895.2 of Picea sitchensis. NCBI lineage: Eukaryota > Viridiplantae > Streptophyta > Pinopsida > Pinales > Pinaceae > Picea > Picea sitchensis. Next base: position 34,224 of record SNQJ01S0067172.1, on the reverse strand, counting down.
CCTTTATTTAGATAGTAGGGAGATCCCGTATACAAGAGATATGCAGATCTGGAAGAAAACCCCAATAATATCAAAATGGGTTGCTAGCCAATACAATAATAAGCAATACAAAGATAAATGCCTCCCAAAGGTTGTCTGAGAAGAGATCCAAGCCTCCAAAGGCTACCATGCAAGCAAGATAAGACTGAAGATAAGAGGACCCCGTCAATACTCTGCAAAACCCCTCCAACTAGCTGAGTTGCGCCCTGCTCTGGATGCTGATAAACCCTCAAGTTTCGGCCCTCCTCCTTCTGAGCTCCAAATCCCTCCAAACTCTCCCGGAATGTAGATCGGTCTAATAGAATCCACCAAGCCAAGTCTCAAGCTAAACTAAGAAGTTTTTCTCCTCCAACTGAGCAAACCCTCAACTGGTTTGCGCCCTCCTGGTTTGACTATGTCAAGGAGAATTCGTTCTCCCTTCTAGGAGCCTCCAAATGCCACCAAAATATCCCAGATTGTAGATCGGGCCAATGCTAACAAGATGATGAAGTCTGAAGTCAATCTATGAAGATTTGAGCCAATAAACACTGATAACCTCTTTCTGCAATGCACCCCTCTCCTCCAATTCGTGCCAAGCTCCAAGAAATAAACTGTAAGGATAATCTCCTCCATAATAGACCAAGAATGATGTCAGTGACCCTACAAAGAAAAACCAGATGCTCCTTTTCCAAAAAGCCCTCTCCTTCCTCCAGATCGAATCAATCTCCTCAAGGTGGTGCGCCCCCCTAGCTGGAAACCTCCTAGGTTGCGCACTAGCCTGGATTATGCCTGTAGAACAACCCTGCAACACTGTAGAATGGTGTGGGAGGATTATTTCACCTTCGGCACCAAGCCTAGATCAAGGAAGGTGGGATCTTTCACCACCAAGTTGATCTCTAGGGTTTTAGACTCAAAACCCTCAAAACTGCTTGTGCTCAACAGCTCCAATGCAAATAAGATAATAATCCAGAATGCCTTCGGAGTGCACTCTTCCCTTTCCTTTATAGCTTCAGTCTATTCATTTGTTGAGTTAGTTAACCCCTAGGGTTAACTCTTAACTTTAACTCACCTTTTCTTTTCTTTCAATGAGTTATCCTTTTCCACACAAAGTCAACTTATAATAGAATGTTATGTTTTTTGGTTGACTTTGTCCCCAATATGCCTGAGACTATAGTCTAGTGGGGATAGCTACTGCTAGACTGCTAAGTCTCTCCAAACCTCTTCATCAAGAGGTGGGGGACAGTACAGAGCTACCTCTCCACTGAAATTATCCTCAAAGCAATCTAACCACTGCAAGACCTCCCTGCTAGCTATGCGCCCTCCTCCTCACGTGTGCCCTCCTCCTAGCAAGAACAACCTCCACAAATAAATGAGGGTCTAAGCCTCCTGGCTACCTCCATGAAAGGGGGCGCCCAAGCTTTCCTCACCCAATGCTTCCATTCTCATCCTCTTGCCCTTCTCCAAACTCTCTTGGTGAACATACAAGTGAGAATGAGCCTCCCTTTGCCCTATGCGCCCCTCTTAAGAAAACATGAGAAAACCTAAAGTATGTGTGGATGAGATCATCTCATCTCATCTCTAATCAATGGTTGAGATCTCTCCAAAAGAATCTCAACTGAAAACCCACTTTACTTAAGTTTCCATAGTTTCACTTTATGTCCCTCAATTCACCCACAAAGTGAATTAATAATCATTTTTGGCTAAAATAACCAAATTTCACTTTTGACTTAAATCTCGTAAGTCAAAGTGAAATTAGACATAAAGTACATGGTACATGGTACAAAGTATTTCCCTCTTGTGTTTAGAGGCTCACAAACACAAGGGGACCACTTTCCAAGGTACCCAAATCTCAACATTAATTTCTAGAGGTTATCAATGGCTTGCCAAGTGTGACAAAAAAATCATAGGTGCACATTGACATGAAATTTTATCAATATGGTATGGACTCTGGATTGAGTCGGAACATTATGATATGTCAGGTGATTAATAATGTCTATAATTTATGATTATGGAACTATTACCCCCTCTCACCTAGTGGTAACTAGAGGAGATCATTGTTCATATCCACATTGTAGACAAAGGTCCTAAAGATGATGACCAACATTCTGCTCGGATAGTAGTCCCCCAGATGCCTCTTACTCATCATTGCTCAACTCATTCACTTGATTATCATACTCATCCGATGATGGTGGTCTAAAACACATGAGGTATATTAGTCATTGTTTCATACGAAGTATTTACATTTAATGTATTGGGCATTTAGGTAAGGATCATGGGTTGAAATCAAATAATGAATCATGATTTTTGGAAGTTATGTTATTTTCCTTGTTTCACCTTGGTGGTCGTCAATTGTATTCTAGACAAGTGTTGTCATTCTTGGGGAAAAGGGGTACTACTAGGAGGCCTTGATAAGGGTAACGTACCCATACCCTTCCATACTTAACACTTTCCATCTATTTTCCTTTCATTCTCCTATCTTTTGGGATTGGTTGTGACATGTATTCCAAAAAGGTCCATAATCCATTCTTCTATGAGAAGAAGGGGCTTGAATGCCCAAGGTTGATGCAGTTGTTAAAAAAAATAGAAAGAGCATATTATAAAAATTCAAAATTAAAATGAAAATAAAGGGATTTGAATGATAAATCAAAATCCAAGTAAGCTTGAGCTCTACCCCCTCACTATGAAGCCATCGCACCGAGTCCTAATGCAATGAATTCATATCTAAAGAAAGGACTCAATTGAATTATCTTGACCCCTAATGCAGTAAATGCACAAACCTTAAAAGGGACTTGCAAAGCAAATCAATGAACATCAAAAGGAAAGATAAGGGATGGAAAGAAACAATGTCGAGGAAAGGGTAACTCAATGCATTAAGCACTCCCTCTACAAAGGCACTCATGGAGATGAACATCATACGTGGTCTTGCATGTCAATGACACCATGATTATGAAGTAAACCCCATATCATACCATTCACTCACACTTATACCTTGATGGGTTTCTTGGGAAATACTCCTCTACTTGAATATTGGCACACCTAATAGGGTTTTATGATGGTCCTCCCATACTTAAACTTGGCAAATTGCATAAAGTCATTAGATAGTGTGAAGTTTGAAGAGGATACTTAATGTGATCTACTTACGTGGCTTTTACATTTAAATGTGACTCACCTTTTTTGTTATAATGACTCTTGTATCAATGATGGTTGGTCTCACTTGACTCTTTGAGCCCATGCTTGATGATGATGCTTCTCCCACACTTCATGGAGGATGTTAGACACCATTTGGAGGACATTAGAGCCCTGATGATGAGCATTGGATCATATGATGATTTGGCACTCCTCTCGACACCCTCCATCACACCTTGGAACATGGACGTTTCACCTTGGAGCTAGGACGTTGCATACATGAGCTTGACTTATCACTTGGAAAGAGCATGGAGCCCCTTGATGACATTGCACCCTCTTGAGGATGTTGAGGCTTGGCTTGATGACATGGCATTTGATAATGATAGTACACCCTTTTGAAGGGGTCATGGAGCCCTTTTCCTTGATGGTGTCATGGTTTTGGTGGAGCACATTGCACATGTGATGGGACGTTGCACTTGAGGACGATGTGACACTTGCTTGAGCCGGCCTAGCACATTTGATGATGTGTTGGCACCTTTTGAAGAGGACAAATGACCTTTGATGAGGAGACATGACTTTTTGATGATGAATTGCACCTTTTGGGAAGAGACATGGATTTTGGAGCGTTTACACCCCATTTTGGAGATGGCGTCACACTTATGAGCCTTCTACACTCATACGTGTGGCATTTTTGGAGGACATTTTCATGTTTTAGCATTGTATCTTTGTTTTAGAGCCATTTTTAGGGGTCGCCCTGAGATCTATTCCCCTTGTATCATGAATTTGTTATGTTTTAGGGGCTTTTAGGAGGATATTAGCTCATTGAGGGTGAAGCGCTTGATTTCCTCATATAAATAGAGGAAGAGTTCCCTCATTTGTACACATTTCTATTTGTAGAGGATTACAACTACTTGTCTACTTCTATCTTTTTCTTTTGCTATGGATGAATGACTCATGCGACTTCTTGGAGAGATGATGTATGGATGTTTTCTCAAGTTTGATGGATGATTCATAGTTAGAATTTTCATGGATAAGCATTGATTTACCTAGTAAGTGTTATTTCTAAGTCTTTGTGGATTTATTTATTGAATGTATGAAGTGTGAATGTGCTTATCAAAGGTGAAAGTGCATTTTTCCTTGTATTTTTCTTAAATAGATCCTATCTTGTAAACCCTACGAAGGTTTCTAGTGGAGAATCTTCCCTTGATATTGTTTTTAAAGCTTGTTAAAAGACATGGGACGATTTTCTAGGGTTTGTAGTGGACTACCCTAGCTGTCATCCTATAGGATAGCCTCCTAAGGTTTGTAGTGGACAACGTTAGGGTTTATCCAAAATCCATTTTTCAACTTTGTTTTCAAGAAAGTTCATAGTTTGACTCCATAAGCTCTAAGAAATAGTAGGCACTAGTCTTAACTCCTTTAGTCAATCTTTAAAATCTAAATCTACCCTTTCTTTTATTGTTTTAGGGTTAGATTAGGGTTTGTGGCAACTATTCTTTAATTTTCAGCCATAATTAGGCTAGATGTATAGGGTTTGATTGGCATTCATTCTTACAAATGTATCTTGTTATCATCTATTGCGTTATTGATTGAATTTTCGGCCCTCTAGGGCCTGATGTCTTGCATAGTTAGGGTTGTTATGTGCCCTTTATGTTTCAGAAAATAATTGTTCATACATCCCTAGTTTAACTTGCATTTTCAGCACTAGTTTTTATTGCATGCTTACTTTGTTTAAGGGGCTAATTTATTGTTGTGGTTTTTTTAACTTCATATATTATTGAAGATTGTCATTCTTCATACAAGTTTTGCACAACAATAGATTTTTCTCTTATTTGTAGTGTTTGGGGTATCTTCTTGACCTATTTTAACTTGCTAGATATCACAAATTGTCTTGGATACTTCTCACACACAAATATGGAAATTGCTTGATTGAACCACCTTATACTTACCTTGAAAACCTTGACTTAGTGGTGGTCTAGTTGAATAACTAATATAGGAGGCCGTAGACTTGATCCCATCTTGCTATAGGATTCCTTGAGATTACTAGGGAAGCCTTCCTTGTGTTGGATTTTGTCCTTCACTAAAACGAGAGAAGTGATTGCTAAGCTGACAATGGTAACACTTCCATGTTACACTTGTCTTAGACCTTATAAAAGGATTTGCACAAAGGTGCTAGATCTTGTGATAACAAGAACTATTTAATGTATTGATTTCAATGTGTGTAGGCACATGAAATATGCTTGTCAATTAGTGTACACATGGATAATGGAGTTGTATGAAAGATGTACATGAGAAGGAACAATGTCCCTGTTTCCACCTACGAACACTCATTTTTCCATGTTCTAGGTTGAAAAGTTCGTGATGCTTTTACCTAAAGGTTGCACATTACCGTGAAGGTAGGTCGTGGATTCGATCACTCATAAGGTTTAGCTAAGGGGCGCGCAATAAGGTGTCATCCTTATTCCTCAGTGACCATTAGTCTCTTGACAAGGTAGGAACGAGTTGAGTTAACTTGGTCTCAACCGTTGTACCATTCCCCCACCAAAGAAAATTGGATGCTTGAAGGGCATGTGTGAACATGGCACCCTTAGTATTTACTGAAATGTAATTCAAAGGGCATGGAGAAGCATAACGCCCTTGGTATCAATTATAGTTATTATACATACATGGTCAAAATATTTGACTAACATATGCATTTTATTTAAAATGGGAAAGTTAAATAAATGCATGAGCGATTGATTGAGCATATAGGTGATTGAAAATTTCATAAAAATGTAAAATAAAGTAGTTTATTTAAAATTTATTAGAAAAATGAATGCATTAAAAAATGTGCATAAAATAGAAAATAATTACTTTTAATTAATTTAAAAACTAATTACTAGTGCATCCAAAAAATAAGGATTCGGTCACTCACAGATTTAGCTGAGGGGCACACAATAAGGTGCCATCTTTGTTCCTTCGTGACCATTAATCTCTCAACAAGGTAGGAACGAATTGAGTTAAAACGGTCTCAATCGTTGTACCATTCCCCTACCAAAGAAAATTGGATGTTTGAAGGGCATGCATGAATATGGCACCCTTAGTACTAACTGAAAAGTAGTTCGAAGGGCATAGAGAAGCATCGCACCCTTGGTATCAATCATAGTTATTATGAATACATGGGAAAAGTATTTGACTAACATATGCATTTTATTTAAATTGGGAAAGTTAAATAAATTGCAAATTTCATAAAAATGAAAACTAAAGTAGTTTATTTAAAAATTATTGGAAAAATAAATGCATTCATAAATGTGCATGAAATAGAAAAAAAAATACTTTTAATTAGTTTAAAACTTAATTACTAGTGTACCCAAAAAAAAAAGAGAAGAAAAAAGGAAAATTAATTCAAATTCAAATGGATAGTGGGAAAAAATAATGTAGTGATTACATGTGCATTCACTCAAATAGAAAAAGAGGAGGAGATCAAGAAAACATCTACCAGTAAAAATAGGAAAAGTAATTGTACGGTGATGAATAACCATTATTTTATATTTTTAAAAGAGGAATTAATTGTGCTCTTATGCTCGTGGATGAAAAATAGGTAATTAGTAATTAAAGAAATTGCATTTTTTTGCATGAAATGGACAAGTGGCTTGAGCCACAAAGCCTATAAAAGGAGGCTTGAGCTAGAGAGTTCACACACACTTTACTTCCTAATGTTGGATGGTTGTCATAATGCAAAATTTTCTATTAGTCAATTGTTGTTGAGTTTGGACTATTAGAGAGTGTTTGAAGTGGGGTTTCCTTGTAAGCTTGACCACTGCACTCTCTTCTCAATTACTAGGATTGTACCTTTCATACAACCCCATTGCAGCGCAGAGGCCCCTGTGAAAGGAGAGTACCCATTGGGAATTGGTCAAGTGGTCAACCAGTGAACTTTTTGATGATACCCATTGGGAATTGGTCAAGTGGCCAACCGGTGAACTTTTTGATGATACCCATTGGGAATTGGTCAGGTGGTCAACCGATGAACTTTACTGATGAAAAAGGAATTCAAGCTGGCAAATCAAAGTTGGACAAGTATTCTCCGGTAACCCTTGTAAATTTACTTTGTGAGTAAGTATTGTTGTTATTTAAAAAAAGGCCTCGCAATTGAAATATGTTAATTATTGATAAATTATTGATTGAAAATTATATATATATATATATATATATATATATATATAATTGTTTGTGGTTTTTAAATCTGTTTATTGTGTTGTAATATCATGGATATGTAATCTGCATTATACTCACCAATGCGCCCATTGCTGGTACACATTTTCATTACTAGTGTTATAATTATTAAGTCTCTCCAACCTGTGAATAATCTTTGCTGCAAGAATGCAAATTTCTTGATAATATGATTACAAATTAAATGAAGATTTCATTATTTCTCAGCTACCAAATGAGATTTTGAAGATACATTTATCATTTGGTATTTTTATTCTCCTCCTTATTTTCCAACGTAATCAAGATTCAACACATTGAGCCTGCTCATTGTGTCCATTTTGGCAGTCTCTATTTTCAAAGATAATAGAGATGGCATTAAAATTAACTCCATGCTATTGAGCTTATCGGGACTTGCCTCCTACGTGTTTGGCACATATGATAATTCTAAAATTACCTCATTAAGCCGCGATTAATGTTCTTGTGTTCCAGTTTATAAATGAATGTAATCTATAATAAAGGTTTCCAAAATGACTAAATCTAACAGTTTCCATGTATAGAATCCATTCGTGTTCAATATTTATTTTTAAGTCGGCTAAGCTTGTTATGTTCATATAGTAGCATAAAAGGCTGGACTATTACGTCAATTTGTTGGGTAGCTTCCCAATGAAACTCAGCGAGGTTTCTTTCGAACTCTTGAAACTTTAAATAGCATTTTGCATGTATTATTATTCAGATTATTGCGATTGAATATTTCCACATTCAAGTTATTCCAATTTTAAAGAAATTGAATTTGAATTACTGGAAGATTGGTAGAATAGAAAAGTAATTTAGAGGGAAAAAATGGAACTATTATTCTTTAATGAATGTTATATATGGGAGTAAAATTTCCTACTTTAAGTATAATACAAAACTATAGTATTACCACCCATATTTAACCTTAGAAAAAACATTAATATCTATTATAGATATCTTAAAAAAAGAATATATACATATATATATATATATGTGTGTGTGTGTGTGTGTGTGTGTGTGTGTGTGTATTTTGAATACATAGTTATTCCTATTTTGTAACCTTTACACAATTTGTGCAACCCTGTGCATTTTGTGACGGTTATATAACTTTAATTTTATTGTGCATTTTGTACAATCATTTATACTGAGAGAGGTTAACACCAGAAGGGGTGTTACACATATGAAAAGAAGAAAAGCTAAGTTCACCGTATTCTTTGCATTAATCATGTATCTATAAAGAGTTAAATGACCAAGGAGTTTACATATTCCGCGTGACTCTGAACCTTCCATCTACTTATTTCTTATCATAAGTCACATTACATATATTAATAATTATCCATAGTACATACATTCATTAAGCACTTAACACAATGACACTACATTATACATTAGGCCATAGTAGCCCCTCAACATCTCCTTTAATATCGTCCTTAGAAGACCCAATATTAAACACAGAGTAGTGCTACCCAATCACGTGTAAATTCATCCACATTTCCCTTTTGTTGTAGTTTGGTGAGCTCTATAGAAAAGTCTTCCTTTGAGATACCTGATACCCTAGAGTATTTTAAAGAAATCATTCTTGAATGTATTCCAAGTTATTTCCAACTAACCAAATAGGATGACTTCTTCCACCACATGTACCAATTGTATGCTTCACCCTCAAGTTGCATGGAGGCATAGTTGATTTTTTATTGGCATTATCAATATTATACATTTCAAAGTATTTTTCTACCTTGTTAAACCATGCCACACCTTGCTTTTCATTTCGGTCGAACTTTGATAGCTCTAGTTTTGCCCTCATCGGGTATGCAGAAATTGATGGATTCGTATAGCGTGGTGAATGGTTGGCGATCACTAAGCGATTAGTAGGCATGCTTGGGTGTAGGTTAGTCATATTTGGAGATCTTGATTGCAAATTAGGTATACTTGAAGAGCTTGGTTGTGGATTGGTTGTATATAGAGCATCAACACTTGCTGAAATCATTGAGATGAGTTCCTTTTATTCGTTATGATTCTTTTTAAGTTGCCCCTTGAGTTATGTTTCTCTTGCTTTAGCTCATTACGGTTTTGATCAACCTTCTTCCATATTGTATTTTGCTCCCCCCATGCCCTGTTGCTAGGCTGCGGGGGAGCGCCCCCTGTGCACAGAGCAGGAGGCCCCCACCGAGACCCGGCTCCCGAGGTCAGCTCAGGAAGCGTTGAGGCGCTCTTGGGAGTAGCAGCTCCTGGCTTATCCCCTTCCAGGCAGACCCACAGAGGCCTTGCTCCCCTTACAAAGCTGCGCTCTGGTTTTGAGGCTAGGAAGCGTCAGGGGGCAGGCTGCTCCACAGTGAGGCGCGCTCCCTCCTCGAGGGAAAATTAAACTCCACAGGCAGCTCCCCAACATCAAGCTAGCCTCCCAGGCAGCTCCCACACAGGCCGCGCGTGAGGAGGAGGAAAAAATGTCATTTTAATTTTTGGTTTTGGGAAATGACTCATGGTTTTTTTGTAGCCTAGGGTTAACTAAGCCTACTAAACACTCTTTCCTCCCATTTCTCTCATTCTATTTCTCATTTCATCCATTTCTTTGCTAAAGAGTTTGACTCTTGAGAGGGTTCTTGTTAGTTCTTGAGGGGAGATTGAAGAGGAGATTGAAGGTTGCCATTTGTGAGAGCTTGGAAGGGAGATTGAAGGCTACCATTTGTGATAGCTTAGAAGGGAGATTAGGGAATACCATGGTCATCTTCAACCACATTGGAAGCTAAAGGAGTGAGCTCTTGGTGCCCATTTTTTCTTTCTTGTTTGTTTTTTTAAAATGCATGTGTGTTGTAAATTAGTTTCTTCTCCCTACTCTTTCCCATTTCTCTATATCCATCATTCTATGGCGGGTAGCAACTTATTATCAAGGGCTGAGGTTCAACATTCATGATGATGTCAATGTGGTGTGCCTTTTTGGTTCCATTTTATTATAATGATGGTGGTGGGAGGGGTTCGTGAAAGCCTAGACCTACCCATGATAGTGATGAAGAAATAGAAATGGACAACACATGCACCAAAGGAAGGAGGAAGGAATGGAAGGGATGGAGACAATGAACATGGCAGTGATGGTCAGGATCTCCAAAATCCAAAGACAAGCACACACCTCTCTGTGGAAGTATGTCACTAAACTTACTCTTGGAGGGAAGGGGGTGGAGCAGGGAAATTTATGCCACCATTGTGTCTGAGGAATGCCACAGGGTTCCTATAGCAGTGTGAGAAAGCATCTATGTGGGCCTATGTCTTTGGGATGAAGGTAAGAGAATATGAATCAAAGCACAGTGAGTATTGATTCCAAAATGAACTTAAATACCAAATGGAAGAGGAGGTAGCACAAAGCAAAACCAAAGACCAAGGAGTGAACCTGAAAATGCAGGCAGAATGTTCAGTGATCGAAACACATCCTCCCATGCTGAGTGCATTCTAGCCGTCTTCACCTAAAACAATATCATATTTTCTTGACCAAGGTTGTAGAGAGATGATGTGGATGCAAAGAAATTCTGAGGTTCTATATGCATGCGGTATACCATTCAATGTTCTTAACTCACCATATTGGCCAAATGAGTCCAAGTACCATCAATGGTGCCCCTCAAGGTTATAGAAGCCCTGGGTATGACAAAGCTAGAGCCATGGGACTTGACAAGGAAAGAGCCAAAATCAAAGGTGCTCTAGGAGACTTTTAAAATGAGTGGGACTTGACATGGGGTATCAATTGTCTCTGATGAAATTTGGACAAATGTGAAGGCAAGCCATTGATAAATATTCTTCTTGTGTCTAAGAGTGATGTGATCTTCCTTTCAACCCATGACTACCTTTCGGTCGCTACAAGCGAGGATTAATATTGTAGATACCTTGCTTAAAACCATTCAAGAGATTGGGCCCTACTGTATCATTCAAAGTCATCGATATCTTGCTAATTGTAAAAGGCGTGAGGGCAATCATTGAATGGTACCCCAATAATATATTTTGGTGGGGTGTTTGGTTCACACAATGAACCTTTTGATGCATGATATCATTAGAATGAAGGACCATGATTGCCAGATGGATTAATGTTGATTTGGCACAAGAGAGGAAGAAGATGATAAGATTTATTACCAATCTTAGCATGGCCCACTACATTTTTCCATGCGATCACTCCAAGTTGGAGTTACTAAAGATTACAGACCCGGTTGCTAGCTATTATCTCACCTTAAGGCGTTTGTTGAAGGTAAGAGAGAGGCATTGGCTATTATGGTCTCAAGTGATTCATGGCGGGATCTAAAAGCCAGGGCTACATCCGCATAATACGAGAGAAGTGACTTTCGAGGAGTGGAACCGATTCTTGATGGCCATTTTTAGCCGCGGGTTAAATTATATTAGGTTCACCAAACCCCATTCGTTATGACCGATTTGCGAATCTGAATCGGCCGGTGATTGGAGAGTATATGGCCACGAGATGGGCGGCATACTACCAGAGCCAAATCAAAGACATTATAGAATAGGGATGCGATCTTGTATAGTCATATCCATAAACTTGTGGTCAAAGGTGGGATAATTTGGATATTTCCTCCATGCCTTGGCATATGTCCTTACCCCAAATATTATTCTTCATCTTGGTTGGCCCAATTAGCACTTGGGGGTGGGGTTAGGAGAAAACCACAGACAGATCCATAGGTGCAAAATGAATATATGCTTGCATTGCTTGGACAAGTTGGTACACGATGAAGAAGAGGAGTGTGCTCAAATACAAAGCGAATTGAAATGAATACATGATTGAGCATGGAGTCTTTGGTAACTTGCATACAACCAAAGATCAAGACAGGTTAGGTTCTATCGAATGGTGGTATACATGGCTCCCTTGACAAAAATTTGCATAAATTGGCGGTGAAGAGTGCTTTCTCGGTCGTTAACACCTCTTACGAGGAGAGGTGGTAGGCCTATAGCTTCATTCACAATGTAAAGCGAGCGAATCTGAGACCCGAGGCGAGAAAGCTTGGTTATAATGCATTACAACTTGAGGTTGTTGTCGCATTATTGTGATGTAGGGGGGAATGCTTTTGTAAAGAGATATGACTTGGGATAACAATCCAGGAGACTAATTTAGAGGATGGAACGATTGTTTTAGAGCGCTTGGGAGAGGAACTTTTGGGTGATCATGATGGCGATCATATTCACGGAGGAAACATGCCACCCCATCCACTACAAGGGTTCTAGATTCATCGATTTTACCTTTATCTACGGTCCACCGTTGTCATTAGAGGCCATTAATTTCTTTGCTGGTCATGTTCCACGATCACTTCCACTGTTCCTCCTCTTATTCAAGATCACGGGAGAGCCAAGAAGTTTCTCGTGGCAGAGGAAATCTTAGAGCATAGTAATTAGTACTTGCTAATATATACTAGATCTCTTTTGTTTCATGTTTAGAAGTAGTCTCTAAAACTTAGTACTTTGTCTTGAGTCTTGACTCTTTATTATGGCTTGATACGTAAACAGTAGAGTTATGAAGTTATGAACCAAGAACATCATATGACAATTTACCTTTGAGTTAATGATTGATGTTATGATGGCTTTATTGATTGATGTTATGATGCTTTTATGATTGATGTTATAACTTACGATGCTTTAATGTTGAGTCACACATATGTTTATAATTGATGTTATATGTGTAGTATACTATGTACTGTGGATGTCCGACTCCGATGTACTAAATGGTTGATGCTTTAATGATCATCAATTCATCACTAATCAATTAGTTAGAAATGATCTTATATCATCTATGTTTTCATGTTTTTGCAATTGATTCAACATTCTATATATTTTATATATATATACATCCAAAATATATATTTTTTATGTGTTTTATATATATATATGCATCAAAATATATATTTTTTATGTATTATATAAAAAACGCTCCCGAAAACGCTTCGCTCCCGGCGATTTTTGAAAATATGCGCTTCCCGCTCCCGCTCCCGCTCCGCGCTCCCAACAGCCTTGCCCTGTTGTATTGTTTGTATTGAGCATCTATTTTGTTGCAGTATTTCTCTAATTTGTCTAATCTAGAGTTAGCGTCCACAATTTTCCTAATTACTAGAGTAATTTTCACTGAATTAGTTTATTGTTGTACAATTTCAAATATTACCTAAATTTTTCATAATTGTATGGAATGTGCAGAATCATACATCCTATTTTAATTTCCACTGTTTGGTGGTACAGAATTCCCCAACAAACCACAAACTGTACATAAATTCTAGTAATTGAGGAGTTGTATGGAACGTCGATGTACAGAACCTGTAAGCATATGGAATTTTGGTTTTGGAAGGTTATATGGACGATAGACAAATTCAATTTGTACAGCGGTGGAAAATTGCAACTATATGAACTTGTCATAGAACCATATGACTATTGGAAATTGAAGTTGTACAGACCTATCATGGAATCGTACAACTGCTGGAAATACATGTGGAGAACGATGAATAATGTAGGGCAACGGCTAGAATGATGATGGACAATGGCAGCTTGGTGGTTGTACGATAGTGGTCAATTTAGACAAAACCCGCTCTGACGAGCGTAAAAGCTCACTTTTGTTGATTTACTCAATTTAGATGAGAAATGATAAAAATATATATAAGAAGATGAACAATGAATGATTAGATGATTAATTTATCATGAGAAAGCCCCATATAAATATTCCAAGGGGGGCCTTCTTAACTTTTCATTAAAGGTTATATCTCTTAATTAACGTATTTACTTTACTATGTTCCTTTTATTATTATATTAATATCTTTATTTATTTATTCCCTATATTTACTCTTTCCTAGTTATCATTATTAATGTATGTAACACTGCAAAGGATCGGTAGGAGTTGTAACCTTTGCCTGCACAAAACACCATTTATCAACCTCCTCCAATAGCATCTACAGTTTGCACTTCAAAGGTGTAAAGGTGGAAGCACCCTCTATGTTGTTTTTACATACATGTATGGATACAAATACACATAAATAAGAAAGAGTGGATTCATTTATTCCTAAAATGATGCAATGCCCCATTACATAGTAAGAGGAGAGGTGTACATTAACTCACAAATACCTAACTAATAACCACTACATTAATTACTATATTAAATGCCTCACTATTGCATCACTTTATTAGTGAGACTTTATTATTTCTCTAAGTCCTAATACATCAATGTTCTCAACATGACCATCATCTCTAACACCCTGCCATAATGGTCATTTTACATGCTTGTTCCAAATATAAAAAGACAAGTTTTGGACAATCAATATGTCTTTGGTCCACTCCAAGACAAGATCTTCAAACAGCAACCAAAAGTGAACTGTATCCGACAAGGTTGATGAAGTACAATCTAGGTCACCATCCTTTTGTCTGACCATTTACTCACCAGCCAGATCAGAGGCAACGTTGGCTAAACAATCAGCCTTTCCACCATTGACATAGAACTTGGCTTGTTCACTAGACTCGCCTCTTTTATATCTTGGCAGTCCAACATATCAAAATGTTTTGTTTGCTTCTTTGAAGAAGCACCATCATCTTCACCCTCCCTGAGTCTTCTTATGAATTACAACAAATAACGCATAATATACATGTTTGCCTTCTCTTATTGTTGATTTTGACTTGTTTCAGCGACAACATCATTTAGGGCTTCATTTCTTGAGCTCTATCTCACCTGACACTTCTCTGGCCTAGGCATTATGGTTGAGTTTTTAGTGAACTTACAACCATCTTTCTGCAGAACCAATCCTGCATTCTCAACTTCTACTAACCTGAACAATTCTTCCACACCCATAGCAACCAAATTTTTGCTATTCTTCACAACAAAAAAACACCTATTATTGCTGAAATTTATGTCTAAGTGTGGGCTATGCTTCATTATACTACTTATCAAAAGTAGAGTTTTCTCCAAACAAGAAACATAATAGACATTGTTAATCATTACCTTCTTACCTCTTAGCTAAAGTAGAGCATTTCTCTTTTCTCTAACCATGTATTCTTCTCTACCACTCAACACAACAGAATCAGATTGAGATTTATCCTCTACAAAATCAGCATACCAATCACTACTATTAGTAAATTTTCTAGATGCCCCTGAATCAACATAGCAATCAACCTTAGCACTCTTTGAATCCTTGTTTCTAGCCATGAACACATGGAATGTTTCCTCCTCCTTGTGTTCAGCCACATTAGCATGTTCCTTTCCAGATTGAGCATCGGAAGAATGATCTAGGTTGTGTTTTTCATCCCACGATCACTTCTTGCAAACTATGCTTATATGCCATAATTTTCCACAATAAAAGCATTCAATCGTTTTTCTACTTTTACCTGACTCAGAAGAGTTACCATCATTCTCTTCTCTCTATTTACTTCCCTTTCACTTAAACTTCGATGCAAGTGCTACCTCATAAGTCTCAATCCCATAGCTATTCCCAAACTACTTTTCCCCTCTATCTTGCTACAACAACTTAGTGCTCAACTTCTCAAATGTTAGAGCGTTATCAATGCTAGTAATATTTAAGGTCTCAATAAAATTTGCATAGGAAGAAAACAAACTTCTCAAACTTATAACCACCGTATCTTCTTCTTCCATTGTCCTATCAATTGATTTCAACTGATCTCTAATATCCTTGATTTTTAGCAAATTACCTAGCAAGGAGTCAAATTCCTCCATTTTAATTGATAATAACATAATTATAAGTAAAAACACTCTACTTATGTATGAAGTTTCATGCAGCTTTTGTAGATTTCCCCACACGACAAATGCATGATTACCATCTTGTACTTCAAGAAGCATCTCATTCGTTCCCAAGAGCTTGATCAACATCACAGCCTCTTGATTCTTCACACCATACTTTTCCTGGGCACCTACATCTATTTCACTCTGGATTTCTCTTCTTGATACAAGTTTGTCCAAACATCTATATTCAAATGTGGCTAGCATCTTCTGTTTCCATGATTTAAAATTCTGACCATTAAATTTTTCGTTTCTGTCCAACATTATATGAGATAAACTGGCCATTTTTCTAGGGTTTTAAATACTGCGATAAGGTTTTAGATACTCGGAAGAGATTCTAAATAGGGACTATTTTTCTCACTCTGTTTTTGTAACTCATAAATAAACCCTGCTACAGATCCGTTACTTTGTCTTCTGGAAATGCATACTATTTCCAATCAAACTTTTCAAGCAACCATAGATCCCATAAATTTTATCTTCTGAAAATCGAAAATGTCTAATATCAACAGAAATCTTACCAAACTGGCCCCACCTACAGGTTACCAAATCTGGCATTATTCATTATCAACTTGACAATGATGGCTCGGCAGCTTGATTCTCTTTACGAACACAAGCCCCCCATGGCACTACGAAACCAATTCTCAAAGTATACGATATGGTTTCTGCTTATCCCCTTTTGTTTTTTTCATAGCCTTTGACCATGGCACTGTTTTGGCGGCTTCAGGCTTCACATGGAACCTTCATTTTTAAACTCTTTCAGCTTCACTTTTAGTCTCTTCAGACAGCCACTTCAATACTGTAATGCACTAAATCTGCATAAATAGAGTTCCAGAAATTGCAGACAGCAACTGAGAACTCAGCACTCAAACACACCTTCTATATTGCTCAGAAAATATGAATTACAGAGCATTGCTCAAAATTGAATGAATCACATGCTCACCCTGCCTTGCTTTCAATAGGACAAGAAGGCTAGGGTTTACAATGAACCTCTACCATCCCTGTGGTGCACCTTTCGTAAAACAGAAAACCCTAATTCTGCCTAGATCTAAGCACCCACGCTACATGAAGGAGCTACCTAGAATAGATTGCCTAGTCTCCTAAGAAACTGATCCCTAGAGTAAATCTGGAAACACCTAATTGTCATGCGCTCTTCTAATTTAGGAACTGAGCCTTAACTAAAGAAGGAAAAACACAACTTATACTTCTGGAAAATGCATGTGCAGTCCTAAATCTAGCAGTTCCAAAACAGGAAAATGCTAAAGTTGGCATCGTTCTAAGGCTGCTGCATGCATGCTACAAGCATGAATGCACCCTCTACCACACCTACCTAACTGTTGTTCCTCGTAGAGGCCTAATAAGTGTTGTGCATTGTTATCGCACAGTTTGTAGTTAGGATAATAGATGGATGAAAAGAGGTCAAACTGGCGTAACTGAACCAATCCCACCCACTGTCACCTCGATGGGAAGGTTCTTTCTGTTTAGGCCCTAGGGAGGTAAGGCCCAGGGAAGACGTCCCCGGTGACCTGGGGTTTTGAGAAGGCAAAAGTTTAGCAAGGCTAAGTGATAGTAATCCCCCTCACAAGTCACCACCTGATCAGAAAGTCCTGGCTTATAGCCAATAAATATAGCCGGAAGTAATAACCAAAAGGTCACCTGCCCGAGAACAAGACGACAATAAAACGATGCATGTGCAAGCTTGCTTGCTGGTTAGTACTTCATATAATCAATGACCTTTCTGAGAATGAGCAATTGAGCAATAAATATTGGCGAAGTCAATGTTTGTATAACAGCAACGATTACAATATTACTTCTTCAATAAATGCTAAAGAAACTTGGCATTCAATGTAACAAATCAACACTCCATTAGATAATGCCTTAAATAACCATTCAATTGCTTTGAAAGTAAACGATAGCTGCACAATGATATTTATAGCAAAGGATGACGACAACAATGAGTTAGTAGGGTTAGTCTTAGGCTAGGGCTAGAAGGGTTAGTAATTGCTCAAAGTGTTTGATTGAAGTTTGTGATCAAGTTATTCAACACATGTGGCCTTAGATCAGTGCCTCATTAGGGTAGATGGAGTCAAAAGGAGAGGACACAAAAGTTGAAAGATTAAGTGAAAGTAATAAGACTAAGGACAAGAGGGTTAGACCTGGAGGTGTTGCTATGGCAAGGCCTCAAGGATGAAACCCTAGGGGAGAGAGGCTCACTTTGGTGTAGGGAAACTAGGCCTCAGTGCTCTCTCCTCCTTCCTTAGATTAAATGGCAATATGACTAGCTCAAAAGATTGCATAAGACTAAGACAAGAGGTTTTGCAGGTACCGTGTTGCTATGGCAAGGCTTTACCAGGCAAACACTAGGGAAAATCGGCTCACCAAGGTGTAGGGGAACTAGGCCTTGATGCGTTTTCTCCTTCTTAGCTCAACAAAATAAGAAAACGGCTAGCAGGAAGAAGAGAGATGGAGTGATGCTAAGGCAAGGCTCTACCCTCTTCAACAAATGGCTCAAAATCTTGATGGGGACATGAGACAAGGACCTTCAATGTGTGCTTGTCACCTAGGGTTTATTCAACAAATTTATAACAATCGATGCAAGAAAATAATACTACAACCATTCAATTAAGAAGTTTTGCAGAAATTCACTTATATTTAACCAAGAAATCACATAGCAAACACTAGTTGTAACACCTTCCACCAAGAGAAATGCCAATATAAGTCCAAAAATGTCTTCCTTCAACAAGTGCGCCTCCCAATTTCAGCCAAGAACTCCAAGAGTGGTGCAAATTTCAGACCTCACTAATGAGTGAGTGAAAGATGATCAAAAAATGAAGGTAAAAACCCTGAATTTATACAGTACAATGACCTAATTTTACTTTTTAGGTCATGAAAAAAGCCAACAAGGCCAAAATACTAAAATCATATTGTTTTACATTAAATGCTTAAAATAAAACCCTAATCAAGCAAAAGAGAGACATCATCCCCTCTCTAGGGTGGCGTTATCCCCTTCTAGGGCAAATGAAGCCTCCAAGAGCAAAACGCTAGCCCTCCTTGGGCTTCTCCAAGCTGCCACACATGCCAAACTCCCCCGTCCATCTGCCAAAGCGTCCATGAAGCAAGGATGACGTCATGGATCTCATGGATGACGACCTAGGCCTTCCAAGGCCAACGTTTCACTGAAAAGGGGACAACCCCCCTAGGTCAAGCTCTATCGAGGTGCCTCTGCAAGATGTCCTCCTTCTCTCCTGTGCAAACCCCTCTGTCCTGTATCTGCCCCCTACTGAGGTCTCAGCATCCATCGGGTGGGTTCTTCAGCCCCATGGAGGTCCAAATTGATCATCTCCCCATGTGTACCTATCCAACATGATACCTGTCTGTCGGACATGATCCTGCACATCAACAGCTACGCCCTCCAGGGGCTCATAAGTCACACGGATCATAGCAATGTCAATCACATCTCATCATCAATATTATTAAACATGTGTATAAAACCCTTATTATCCCAATTAAAAGCTCAAAGACATTATACAAGCCTGCAATACAAGTTTGGGGAAAGTGACAAGGCGTCCTATTGGGCTAGTGTCCACTGGAAAAGGAAAGTTCTCGGAAAAGACTTCATCTAAGCCATGTAAGTGGGTGATGTAGATAAGGGATGTCCTGACAATGGGTGCAATGGAAGCAGGGGAATGCAAAGTTTTACCTGTGGGTGTCTTTGTAGAAGGCGAGCTGCACCTGTCTTGGATGCAATTTTTCCAAGCCCAAATCATGCCTTTTATTCTTTATTCTTATTGCTTTTTCTTCAAGAAGCTAATTAGGGGACACTGCGCTGGCATGGTGACCAGTGGTGGCAGCGTTATCCACAAGTACTTTCACAAAAATGAGAAGGTTGGCTCTTGATGAGACCCCCTTTCTTTTGGCCATGCAACCAAGAGTCACTACCCTGGCGTGGTAACCAGATGCTAGTAGTGTCATACTGCTAGGTACCCATGGACCTAATAGGCTAGCTCGTGATGAGACCCCCTATCCTCTGACTAGGTCTTGTTTTTATTATTTTTATGGGTCCCTCTTGTTTCTTGCTGAGAAGCCTTTTACTGCTTTCTCGGGGATCCCTGGGCGAAGCATCTCGAGGTTTATCTTTAGGCTTTTATCTTTTTCCAGCTTGCTTTTACCTTCTGGGCCTTTAGCCCCTTCTTCCCACGAGGTAAGGTGCAATCCTCAAATGATTGGTCAACCCAGTGCACGGACAAGTGTAATGGGATAGATGAGCGAGAAGCAAGATGGAAAAGTGATTCCATGACGGGAGCGGACGATGACTTTTTAGAAATCCCCATAGTGGCAAACCAAAACCTACAGACATAGGCTTACTAGGGCATCCTGTCATTCCCCCCAGACATGGTCAAGTGGGCAAGTATAAGATCCAAGCATTCGTTAGAAACAAAAGGAATTAAATGCACATATTCAAAGGTTTTGAGGATCAGAGTGACACATACCATGATACCCGGACTCATTACCTCATGGAGCAAGAACCATCGCTGACACAAGACCAAGCCGATAGTGATGGATGTTGCTACTGCTGGCAAAGTAGAGGCGTTGAAAGGGAGAAAACATTGGCCCTCCAGGGCCATGCCTAAGTCGATCTGGCTCTCGGTACTCCATGTCTAGGACTTGTGGGCCTCGAGACATAATCTCCTAGTTATCCCTAAAAGTGGGAATAACATCTGGCTCCAACTCAGGGACATGTGCTCACCGTAGAGTGCATGAGAACCTCAGCATCTCTGGCATAACCTATTTACCTGCTTGATCTCAATAGCACCTATTAGTAACCAATTGGGGTGGTGATACCACCCCAGCATATATATATATATAACTGAAATAAAGCAATCATAAATGTGAATGTAAAACAAACTACTCTAGCATGCAATGCAAATGGTATAGTACAATGAATGCAAAATGCCTACCTACTTACCTGCACTTACCTGTGAAGTCGGGTCCCCCCACCTTGGTGGGGTTTGAGGAGGTGCACGTTGATCGGTAATGGGCACCTTCTTCCTTCCAGAGTGGACAAATAATAAGAGTCGTCAATTGATTCTCTTCCAACTTTGAAAGGTTCGAGCCATGATTGAGTGCTTCCTTTGACATTGATTGGCTCTCCCTTCTAGGTATCCCACATCCACACTACGTCCCCTTCTTTGTACTTTCTGATCTTGTATTTGGTTGTTCCTTGAACGACCCTAGTGTATTGTGAGGAGGGAGGAGGGTGGGACTCTGCTGTAAACACTTCCTGTTGGGATGGATGAATCTGTACATCATCTTTTGCCTTTTTTAGTATCTTCACAGTCCCAGCTTCCTTGTCTTTGTATTTGTCTAGGAGTTGTTGGTTTTCCTCTTTCTTGGGCCACTGAATCTGGTCAAAATCTTCCTCTGTTGCAAAAGGCATATCATTTGGCGAAAACTCATGAAGACTTTGTATGATTTGGTCATGTGTCGTGTCATCTTTGACGGGATAATTAGGCTCTTGCACATGAGTTGTAGTCACAGGTACATTCAGGAGACGGCCAATAGTTCAATCTTTCAAAGGTATGTTCACATAAGTGAGGTCCATCTCAAGAGTACCCCCCAGTTTTGAGGCAAACTTCCTAGACAATAACATCCCCCTGTCTGGGACATCCACGACCACGATGTCCATGTGGATGATCTTCTCGGGATATTCTTTAAGGCAAACTTCGACATTCTCAATCACCCCATGTGTGGGTATGGCTTTAGATTCAAAGCCACACACATTCCTATAAGGTCGTGTAGCTTTCAATCCTATTTCTTGCATGACCTTGAGGGACATCATGTTAGCACCGGCCCCTGAATCTAGCATGCAGTTGTTGAGGCTCTTGTTATTCATTATCAAGGTCATGAAGAAGGGAGGATGTTCATCGTATTGAACCCTGACGTGATCGGGTTGCAAATGATAGGAGGGTCCATGGGTCCATCTGATCCTTGGAAAAAGTTGTCAAATCGTTCTTTTAAAGATGGCACCTTAATGACTTCTTTCAAGGGGATGGTTACATGCATCTTGGATAGTGCCCCTTCAAAGTCGAAGTTTAAATCAACCCTTTCAGTTTTGGATGTCTTAGAGAGAAGTATATCCAAAGGTGGGGGTTTTGTTTGGGCAGCCAAAGGAATGATAGAGGTAGGTTGGTTCAGCTTTTTTCTTCTGTACACCTGGAATTCTTGTTTTTTCAACTTCTCTTTTGATTCTTGGTCCAGGTTATTTATTATTGCCATCATAGCCAACCTGGCTGCTTCTTTCATGCCCTCCTGATGCTCTTCAGCGGTGATATTTATTTGAGGGCCTTTTATGATATGGCCTATATTGTTCACTTGTTGATGGCCATCATTGTTATAAGGACATTCATGCTCCCAATGTGCTTCACTGCATTGTAAACACCAAGGATTTTCATCCACAACATTGGTAGGAGCTAAGGTATTTGGAACCTCTTGGTCATTCTTTGGTTTATAGAATTGGTTCCCCTTTTGGAATTGACCTTTGTATGGGACCCTAGGTGCTTGGCTCTGGGACCTTTCCAAGTTGACAATTCTACTCATTATTAGCTCTTGATTTTTTATCATACCGTCCACAATAGCTTGTAGTTTTGCCATGCTGGCACAAAGGTTAGAAGTAGGCTCGGTATTGTGGACTATCCTTGGTTTAGTGTCTATTTTGCCCCTTGGATTTGCGAAAGGCTCAATCTTAGATGAATGGAGGTTACCTTCAATCTTGGTAGCCAACTCTTGTCCTTCTTGGATTGATTGGGGGTTTTTGTCCCTAAGAAGATACCCTAGCTGGCCAGTGAAAGACTTGGTGTAAATATAGACAAGATAATTATCGCTTGGATGATGGCTTACAGGGATCTTTTGCAACAAAGTTTCAGACCTAGTATGGAATTCCCGAATAGATTCATTCTCATGTTTCCAAAGGGAGTTCAACCTGGTAAGAAGCATGTTGGGGTCTTCTTCGATACTCCATCTCTCGAGAAAGGCTTCTTCTAGTTTGTCCATGGTTTTAATGCTGCCATCAGGGAGACTGAGATACCAACGCCTTGAAGCATCAAGGAGGGTGGCGGAGAACAACTTCATGACTAGGTCTTCAGCATCATCACTAACAGGGTGAAGCTGAAAAAACGCCCAAAAATTGCTCATGTGCTCTTCGGCACTGATTGCATCAGTACCGGTAAACTTAGGCAACCACTTTTCATACTTGGGTGGCATTTGCCTAGGGTAGTCTGGTATGGTTGACATGTCTAGTGGCTTGAAGAGACTGGATGACCATTGTCTTTGATTATTGGGTGGGTTCATTGTATTGGTCTGAGTCATTGAGCTAGACATGGTTTTCAAAGGAAGACTCCCTCCAAAAAGTGATTTTACAACAGGAGAGCTTCGGGGAGGCTTTATTCTGAAGGATTGAGGAGGATTATTGTACCTCCTTATAGTTTGTGGAGTCGCCAAATAATTTGCTTGAAACTATCAAAAGGATAAGGGAAAACACCCAAAGTGGAGTCGTCCGGTAACCTTGTAAGATAAAGACTCTAGAGGCAAGGCTTACCGAAAAGTGTCGTCTTGAGGAAGGTTTGACTCAGTGTTCCCCGGCAACGGCACCAAAATGTTATCGCACAATTTGTAGTTAGGATAATAGATGGATGAAAAGAGGTCAAACTAGCGTAACTGAACCAATCCCACCCACTGTCACCTCGATGGGAACGTTCTTTCTGTTTAGGGAGGTAAGGCCCAAGGGAGACGTCCATGGTGACCTGGGGTTTTGAGAAGGCAAAAGTTTAGCAAGGCTAAGTTATAGTAATCCCCCTCACAAATCACCACCTGATCAGAAAGTCCTGGCTTATAGCCAATAAATATAGCTGAAAGTAATAACCAAAAGGTCACCTGCCCGAGAACAAGACGACAATAAAACGATGCATGTACAAGCTTTCTTGCTGGTTAGTACTTCATATAATCAATGACCTTTCTGAGAATGAGCAATTGAGCAATAAATATTGACGAAGTCAATGTTTGTATAACAGCAACGATTACAATATTACTTCTTCAATAAATGCTAAAGAAACTTGGCATTTAATGTAACAAATCAACACTCCATTAGATAATGCCTTAAACAACCATTCAATTTCTTTGAAAGTAAAACGATAGCTGCACAATGATATTTATAGCAAAGGATGACGACAACAATGAGTTAGTAGGGTTAGTCTTAGGCTAGGGTTAGAAGGGTTAGTAATTGCTCAAAGTGTTTGATTGAAGTTTGTGATCACGTTATTCAACGCATGTGGCCTTAGATCAGTGCCTCATTAGGGTAGATGGAGTCAAAAGGAGAGGACACAAAAGTTGAAGGATTAAGTGAAAGTAATAAGACTAAGGACAAGAGGGTTAGACCTTGAGGTGTTGCTATGGCAAGGCCAAAAGGATGAAACCCTAGGGGAGAGAGGCTCACTTTGGTGTAGGGGAACTAGGCCTCAGTGCTCTCTCCTCCTTCCTTAGCTTAAATGGCAATACCGCTAGCTCAAAAGATTGCATAAGACTTAAGACAAGAGGTTTTGCAGGTACCGTGTTGCTATGGCAAGGCTTTACCAGGCAAACACTAGGGAAAATCGGCTCACCAAGGTGTAGGGGAACTAGGCCTTGATGCGTTTTCTCCTTCTTAGCTCGACAAAATAAGAAAACGGCTAGCAAGAAGAAGAGGGATGGAGTGTTGCTAAGGCAAGGCTCTACCCTCTTCAACGAATGGCTCAAAATCTTGATGGGGACATGAGACAAGGACCTTGTCACCTAGGGTTTATTCAGCAAATTTGTAACAATAGATGCAAGAAAATAATATTACAACCATTCAATTAGGAAGTTTTGCAGAAATTAACTTACATTTAACCAAGAAATCACATAGCAAACCCTAGTTGTAACACCTTCCACCAAGAGAAATGACAAAAATGCCAATATAAGTCCAAAAATGTCTTCCTTCAACAAGTGCGCCTCCCAATTTCGGCCAAGAACTCCAAGAGTGGCACAAATTTCAGACCTCACTAATGAGTGAGTGAAAGATGATCAAAAAATGAAGGTAAAAACCCTGAATTTATACAGTACAATGACCTAATTTTACTTTTTAGGTCATGAGAAAGGCCGACAAGGCCAAAATACTAAAATCATACTATTTTACATTAAATGCTTAAAATAAAACCCTAATCAAACAAAAGAGAGACATCATCCCCTCTCTAGGGTGACGTTAGCCCCTTCTAGGGCAAATGCACCCTCCATGAGCAAAACGCTAGCCCTCCTTGGGCTTCTCCAAGCTGCCACACGTGCCAAACTTCCCAATCCATCTGCCAAAGCGTCCATGAAGCAAGGATGACATCATGGATCTCATGGATGACGTTCTAGGCCTTCCAAGTCCAACGTTCCACTGAAAAGGGGACAACCCCCCTAGGTCAAGCTCTGTCGGGGTGCCTCTACAAGACGTCCTCCTTCTCTCCTGTGCAAACCACGTTGTCCTGTCTCTGCCCCCTGTTGGGGTCTCAGCATCCATCGGGTGGGCTCTTCAGCCCCATGGAGGTCCGAACTGATCATCTCCCCATGTGTACCTATCCAACATGGTACCTGTCTGTCGGGCATGATCCTGCACATCAACAGCTACACCCTCCAGGGGATCATAAGTCACACGGATCATAGCAATGTCAATCACATCCCATCATCAATATTATTAAACATGTGCATAAAACCCCTATTATCCCAATTAAAAGCTCAAAGACATTATACAAGCCTGCAATACAAGTTTGGGGAAAGTGACAAGGCGTCCTATTGGGCTAGTGTCCACTGGAAAAGGAAAGTTCCCGGAAAAGACTTCATCTAAGCCATGTAAGTGGGTGATGTGTATAAGGGATGTCCTGACAATGGGTGCAGTGGAAGCAGGGGAATGCAAAGTTTTACCTGTGGGTGCCTTTGTAGAAGGTGAGTTGCACCTGTCCTGGATGCAATTTTTTCCAAGCCCAAATCATGCCTTTTATTCTTTATTCTTATTGTTTTTTCTTCAAGAAGCTAATCAGGGAACACTGCCCTGGCATGGTGACCAGTGGTGGCAGCGTTACCCACAAGTACTTTAACAGAAATGAGAGATGAGACCCCCTTTCTCTTGGCCATGCAACCAAGAGTCACTACCCTGGCATGGTAACCAGATGCTAATAGTGTCATACTGCTAGGTACCCATGGACCTAATAGGCTGGCTCGTGATGAGACCCCCTATCCTCTGACTAGGTCTTGTTTTTATTATTTTGTTGGGTCCCTCTTGTTTTTTGCTGAGAAGCCTTTTACTGCTTTCTCGGGGATCCCTAGGCGAAGCATCTCGAGGTTTATCTTTAGGCTTTTATCTTTTGCCAGCTTGCTTTTACCTTCTGGGCCTTTAGCCCCTTCTTCCCACAAGGTAAGGTGCAATCCTCAAATGATTGGTCAACCCAGTGCCCGGACAAGTGTAATGGGATAGATGAGCGGGAAGCAAGATGGAAAAGTGGTGCTATGACGGGAGCAGACAATGACTTTTCAGAAATCCCCCCAGTGGCAAACCAAAACCTACGGACACAGGCTTACTAGGGCATCCTGTCATTCCCCCCAGACATGGTCAAGTGGGCAAGTATAAGATCCAAGCATTCGTAGAAACAAAAGGAATTAAATGCACATATTCAAAGGTTTTGAGGATCAAAGTGACACATACCATGATACCCGGACTCATTACC
>SNQJ01S0067171.1:39910-59415 GCA_010110895.2 Picea sitchensis | reverse complement strand
CATTTGTGCACTTTATCAATCATGATAAGACAATAATGAGTCATCTATACATTTTTCCAACAATGCATCATATACCAATGAAACCACATCGATCCATCTTCATCATGTATCAATGAAAACTCAATGACCACTGATTGATCAATATTCATCTATGCATTCTCATCAAGGAAAATACATATTATATTACATCAATCATCAATCAATAAATCCTTTGACATCAATCAATAACTTGACATCAATCAATCAAACCATTTGCATCAATGACAACATGATCCAACAAAAAATTCACGCCAAGGGTATGTTGCTTGGACATAGTTTGTGGCCAAAATTTATGAATGCTTTGACACCAACAAACACCATCTAGGATGTTTGACCAAGTGGAAACAATCTCGTACCATTGAAAACTTTATCGCCACATTCGAGTACTAGGATTTCAGAATGGAGGGCATGTTAGATGCCTTCTTTAGGGAATTCTTTATCAATTCCCTCAAGGATGAAATTCGATCCCAGGTCCTCATGGATCGCCCCTAGAATTTTTTATAATCTACTAAACTTACCAAGGAAGCACACCATGTTTTATTTTCCCAAAACCGAAAACCCTCTTTAATTCCTCACCCTCGACCTACCAATCTCTCCCCTCATGCCACTCCTCTCAAGATACAAAAATTAAGTCAATAAGAAATGAATGAATGCTAACTCAATGGTATTTGTTATAATTGTGATGACAAATATTTTATAGGGCACAAGTGTAAGGAACAAAATATTTTTATGGCCATTTTGGAGGATATTGCTGACAAGGAGGCCAAAGTTTCCCCTATGGAAGAGCTACTCCCAATAGATGATCCTACTCCACCCTCTGATCCACCAGAATTTGAACCGTTGATTTCACTACATATTTTCACTTGGTTCTCTACTCCCCAAACCCTCAAGATAATTAGATACATTAAGCATAGGAAATTCATAATCCACATTGACAATAGTATCACCAATAATTTTATTAATCATTGCATTGCCCAAGAAATTAATTGTTATATCTGTGCAGTCAACAATTTTTAAAACATGATTTCCAATGGAACTTCCATGAAATGTGGTAGGAATTGTGAAAACGTGTGCCTACAAATTGGTTAGTATCACCTAAAATCTCATATGTTTTCTATCGACATGGGTGGTTATGAAATTGTGCTTTGTGTTGAATGGTTACACACTCGTAGCCCCATCCTCATGGAATTTAAGGACCTAACCATGCAAATCCAACATGAGGGACAACAACATATATTCCAAGACATCATAGTAGTTTCACCTAAGATCATCAGTTCCCACCAGATGGAAAAGCTACTAAAAAAGGTCATTCTAAAATTATTTCCCAACTCCATTCCATTCACATCGTTGAGACACCCTCAGTGCACCCTAAACTCCAATCTACAATCTCCCAACACCAAGCTATATTTAACACTCCCCATGGAATTCCCCCTTCCTGGAGTGCCCATGATCATTCTATTCCTCTAGTACCAGGCAATGTTCCTCCCAATGTTCTCCCTTATCATCATCTCTTTCCCAAAAAAATGAAATTGAGAAAATTGTTCAAGAATTGATAGAAGTAGGTTTTATCCGTCTTACTACCAAATCCTATTCTTCTTTGGTAGTCATGGTACTCAAGAAACAAGGAAATTGGCGCATGTGTTGTGATTTTCATGCCCTCAACAAACTCACAATCAAAGACAAATTTCCCATTCCTATCATTGATGACCTTTTGGATGAATTGAGTGGTGCTCAATACTTTACAAAACTTGATCTCCATTCTGGATACCACCATATATGTATGAAATACATGGATGATTTTAGGGGCTAAATTTCGCTCGTGGGCTAATTTTCCATGGTTTTTCCAAAAATGAGATTCGCTATTTTAAAAATGATTAACCGAGACTCTATAGGATAAAATTATTTTACCTTAAAAATCGCCAAAATTTTATAAAAACTATATAAAATCCTTAGAAATTTGAATATTTTTACAAAAATATCGCCAAACATTTATAGTTGGCATATGAAAGATAAGTAAAATTTGCCTAGGTTTCTACATTTTAAAACAAATTTCCATCCTTAAAATCATCCCTAATGAAAGAGGAAGACATCCCCAAGACTTCCTTTCAAACTCATGAGGGTCACTATGAGTTCTTGGTAATGACCTTAGGCTTGTGTAATTCCCCCTCCACTTTTCAAAGTCTCATGAATCATGTCTTCCATTCTTTCCTCCATAATTTTTTCTTAGTTTTTTTTATGATATTCTCATCCATAGTAAAACTTGGAAAGCCCATCTCGTCCATGTGGATCAAGTTCTCCATCTATTGTCTGAGCACAAAATTTTTCTCAAACAACCTAAATGTGATTTTGACACCTCTAAAGTTGAGTACCTGGGTCGTATTGTAAGCAAGGATGGTGTATGGGTGGATACTAATAAGATTGAAGCTATGAAGGATTGGATTCTCCTTAAAACTCTTAAAATCTTCCATGGTTTTTTGGGTTTAACAGACTATTATTGCAATTTTGTTCAAAATTATGAAAAAATTGCAGCTCCTCTCACTTCTCTCCTTAAAAATAATGCTTTCACTTGGATTCCAACAACTGATCAATCCTTCCAAGCATTGAAATATGCTATGTGCACAAGTCATGTCCTAACACTACATGAATTCACCAAGAATTCAGTCCTAGAATGAAATGCGTTAGGGAAAGGAATTGGGGTAGTCCTCGTGCAAGATGGTTGACCTTTGGATTTCACTAGAAAAAAAATATCATAGTGCCATTTGGTACAATCCACCTATGAAAAGGAAATGTTGGATATTCTACATTCAATGGATCTCTAGTGTCCTTATCTATTGGGGTAATACTTCCTAATCAAAACTTTTCATCGTAGCCTCAAGTATTTTTTGGAACAAAGAATTTATTCCCTGTAGCAACAAAAATGGGTGAACAAGATATTTGGATATGATTATGAGATCATATACAAGAAGGAAAAATAAAATGTGGTTGTTGATGTTATTTCAAGGAAATATGAAGAAGAAGGGTTTATCTTTTCCCTCTCATTCATTGTAGTAGACTGGCTTCAATCTGTTCACCATGAATCACTGCAAGACCCCAAACTTTCTATTCTGATCCAAAAATTGCAAAAGGATCCTCAAGCTTCTCCAGGGTACTCTTGGCACAATGAAGATCTTCACTATAAATGTTTCTTGTATTTAAGAGAACAATTGAACCTTAAATCCACTGTGTTCTATGAGTTTCATGCTTCACCTCCAGTTGGGCATTCATGATTTACCAAAATGTATGAATGGGTAAGACATTATTTTTTCTGGGAAAATATGAAACATGACATCCACACCTTTGTGGATGAATGTGATACATGTCAACAAAATAAGGGTGAAATAGTCAAATATCTAGGAACACTCCAACCACTCTTTATTCCACCTGTTATTTGGAGGGATATGTTTATGGATTTCATTGTTGTCTTACCTAAATTGGGTAATAAGTCAATCATCATGATGTTAGTAGATCGTCTTTCCAAATATGCTCATTTTTGTGCTCTTCAACACCCATTCACCACATCCACAGTGGATCAATATTTTATGGATAATATATTCAAACTCCATGGATTTCCTCATTCTATTGTCTCTG
This sequence comes from Picea sitchensis, assembly GCA_010110895.2. NCBI lineage: Eukaryota > Viridiplantae > Streptophyta > Pinopsida > Pinales > Pinaceae > Picea > Picea sitchensis. Next base: position 55,749 of record SNQJ01S0067171.1, on the reverse strand, counting down.
ATCAAGATCCAACTTTCACCAACAATTTTTGGCAAGAATTATTTAGGCTCCAGAGAACCCAATTGCATCTCAGCACCACCTATCATCCCCAAATTGATGGGAAAATTAAAGTTGTCAACAAGTGTTTGGAAAAATATTTGAGGTGTTTTTCATTCGACAAAAAAAATCAGTGCACTCACTGGTTACCCCTAGATGAATGGTTATACAACACATCTTACCATACTTCCACTCACATGACTCCTTTTGAAGCAGTCTACGGGTAAAATACATCATTGATTCTCTCATACATGCTAGGTGTCTCAAAGGTTCAGGGGGTTAAAAAAATACTACATTTCAAGTGACCATTCTCCATACCCTCAAAGAAAATTTGGTCCTAGCTCAGAATCCCATGAAGCAACAAGTAGATCAAGGTCATTCTAAACGTCAATTCACTGAAGGGGACTAGGTGTTTCTTTGTTTGCAACCTCATAAGAGGACTTCACTCAAATTTGAACATTGTTATAAACTTTTCCCCAAATTTGATGGTCTTTATACAATTCTTAAGCGAGTGGGGCTGGTAGTCTACCAATTAGCCCTGCCCAATCATTCTAAGCTCCATCCTATTTTTCATGTTTCATGCTTAAAGAAAGTATTTGGAACTAAGTTCTAGACTCATGCCAATCTCCCTGAGTTGGATGAAGAAGGTTCCATTTGGTTATAGTCACAATCAGTATTGTACCAATGACAGCGTCCTCTCCATCAATGCATTTTCAAGGAAGTGTTAGTTCATTGGAAGGATACAACTCTATATGCCATCTAGGAGTTGGCTTCCATTCTGCAACAATTTCCTCATCTCAAGCATAAAGGACAAGGTTGTTCTTCAAGGGGGAGGGAATGTTAGGGACCTAACCTCCCTAACCCCTCATGTAGGTAGGATAATATATTTTCGATATAATAAAGGCCAACATTAGTTAATGAGTCATGTTTAATAATGTGAACAAGTCTAATGTAAGAATACTTAATAGAAGCTTTCGCTTCTAGAAAGATATTCCTCTAGAATGTACTTTAGAAGATAGAATTAGTATAAGTAGGAGTATAAGGCATGAGAAAGTCGTGTCTTGATAATTATTGTAATAGAGCTCTTCTCTGCTGGAGGTTTCCCGCTCAAAGAGGCAAGTGAACTTGGCTTTCTATCAATAAAGGTATCATTTTTGGTGTTGTTATTCTCTCTCTATATATTTTTTTCCGCTGGTATTTGTTGCAATATTTATGTTTCTTCTTATTATAATATATATGGTACCTCACATTCTTTGAAGTAGGAATCCATATCTCCTTTGACAATGTTTTGATGGTTTTTTGCTTAATATCTGGGAGCCTAATACATTGGTCTAACTATTAGTTGTGGATGATAAATGATTCTACCCTTGATTTCTTCCAGTCCTTATCCATCCATGTTATTGCATTGATATATTCATGAATATTAGTATGTATGAATTTTCATATCATCTATGATGTTCACTATTGGTTCTTGAAAATCCTTTGGTTGTGCTCCTTCCATAAATTCCAAAGAAGAAACCTTGGGAAAGAGTTCCACACCCTATTTAACAAAGGAGTTTTGAAAAGGTTTTCTATACATATTTCTATAGTTTGTATTATGTCTGCTAAGATATTTTCAAATTGACAGAAGAGAGTAGCACCTTTGTCCCAGATAATGGAGGCTTATCTACATTCATTAACCAAATTTTATGAGGTTTCTCCTTCCGGTATACACATCAGGAAAATTGAAGGGCCTTCAAATCCTCTTCTAATAGTTTGATCCCAAGTTAATGTCTTCCTTCTTTCCAATAACCATAGAAAGTATGAGACTTTAGTCCAGAGGTCTGAATTCCATACCTTGCCCCATATTTATCTCTTGTTGGTGATGTTTAACCTATATTTTATGTGGTAGGATTGTTGGAATTTGAAATTTCCATCTCCCTCCTATCCCCACCTTAGGATATATTGACCAATCATGTATTTGATTTTTATACAATGTAATTAGTCCTCCATTTCATTATAATCCCTTGCATCCCAGTTTGTTGGCCATGTATCACACTATTTCTAGACATGTACTTCTCTAGGTTGTGTATCGATGTGCTCTTTCAAATAGTGGTAAACTTTAGCCACCAGTTTATAATCATTGAAACCTTTATTTTTGTAAGAGATCCTATCTACCAAGGATGGGTTATTTCTCCCATGAGTCCTCCCAAAAGAGGGAAGAATGGCCATTGTGAATTTCCTAGAAATAATGCTCCTTGACCAGACCTTTGTTAGTCTAAGCATTGTTCCATATCAAAGAACTAGGATGGTCTCCTTCCACACAAACCAGATATTCCATAGAAGTTTTTATTGCACACTTGGATTTCAAAACATTTACCCAGAGTTATTCTTGTTGAAATCCTTACTCCAACACCTAGGTACTTTGTTATCTAGTGATTCCTTACTACAAATTAATTATATTAGCAGCTCACAAAACAAAAATACACTACCAAAATATTCAAGTCAAATAAAGATCGAAGAAGAAATACTGGAAACCAAAAATCTCATGCACAATACACAAAGATATTCTTCCCATCAAATAAGCTTAGCATTCAAATAAATTCAAATCTTGAAAGGGCTCCCTTACTAGAAAAATGGCCCAATTAGAAAAGAGACAAAGTACATCAAAACCTGAATGGTTGATCTACTTCCAAACTTGTTGTACGATCCTATATGGAAACAACATAATTTTTACATTGATACCTGTGCTATTTTACGCTATCTGCACGATTGTTACACTAAAAGATACGTTTTTTCATGTGACTTGTACCAGAATACCTGAACTGTTCCACGGTGACTGATTCTTCTGTTGTACGATTGTTCTCTCTCTTCCTTTGGTTTTGATATTTGGATGGAAGTCCTTTTCCACCTATCCAACATATTCTTGAATCATAGTCCTTCATGATCCAACTCTCTCTCCGTCAAATCAATCTGTCTTGATCAATCTGTCAAGTGTCTTCCTCCTTCACCTTAGCCTTGCTTTTATAATATTGATTTATGACCTAACTCTAATATCCAAATTTATTTACGGTTGAGATTAATTCTCACCTCACTTAATACCAACGACTATTATTTAATTCACTAATGTTAATCAAATAGTTTCCTTAAATAAAAATGAACTTAAAAATAAAACCACTTTACTTTAATAATTCCTTTAATTAAATTAAAGTCAAGGATAGAATGATTAGGATGATTTCCACACGTTTAGACACATACACCCGTGCAGAAATACTTGTTCGATGCTACCATGCATCAACACTCCCTCTTAGTGAGGAAGGTATTTTGCACCACTCCAAGTTTGTCTATGAAGTACTCAAACTTCCCTTTAACCAAGGGTTTGGTTAGAATATCTGCAACCTTCTCATCTTTGGAAATATATTGAAGCTTCCCTACTTCCTTCTGGATCCTATCTCAGATGAAGTGGTATTTGATCTCAATATGCTTGGACCTTTCGTGGAATTGATATTCATTTATATGGATGCTTATTGATCTTCTATAAGTTCTTTGAGGAGTTGGATACAATGATATGTGAGCTCATTTTCAATATCCTCATGATTTTCATGTCCCCACCCCTAGCTATTTTCAAGGTTTCTGTTTTATTTTTTCTTCTTTGGTTGAGGAGAGAATTATAGAAGAAACATGATTTCTTGTCTCCTTCACTTAGCCATAAAATGCACGATTTTTGTTTCCACAATATTTATTCTTGTTTCTCTCACTGGTTGATCTCCATTTTGAGTTGCTCCTCCTTGTTGTTTAGTTTTTTGGATTGGCCATTTTGGATGAGAAGTCACTGGATAGATTCCATTTCCATCTCCAATTGGATCTTGGCCTCAAATATATTACCAAAGACCTCTTTCTTCCATTTTTAACTCTAAACTTAACATGTTTTATCTTATGTTGGACTTGGTACATCTTGGTTCCATACAAATCCGATCTCTCTTTCCACCAGTTGTCAATATTCTTCATAAAATCAGGGTGTTCCATCCAAAATTTTCAAATTTGAAAGGTGTTGGTCTCGGCTTGAGACTACTTTCCCAAGAGAGAAAGATCGACCAATGGTATGATCTAGGAAAGGGTATGATTTATGATTATATTGTTTTTTGAGTGTGAAACATCACTTTAGATACGATGAATCTGTCCAATCAAACAACAATCTAGTGAACCCCTCTTTTTTTGTTATTCCAGGTGTGGATTCCATTAGCTATTGGTAGGTCAATAAGTTGAAGCATCTCTATGAATTGTTTAAAATCTATGTTTTCTTCCTCTATCCTTTAAACCCCTCTTTTTTTTCCTGTAGGGAGGTGATCATATTGAAATCCTGCTGATAATCCAAGGATTATTTTGAATGGAGGATCCCAGCAAGAGGATAATATCAAGGAAATCACTTTTCATAGCTGGGGTGGGAGGGCCATATAAATTTTTAATATAACCCTATTCGAAGGATCACAATATTCTATATCTACCTGAAATGATCCTAAGTGTCATTGTTTGGATATCTATGTTAAGTAGATATGGATTCCAAAGAACCACTAGTTTGTCAGAAGCTCTATTTGCTTCTAACATTTCTAGTCCAATTTTTTCCCATAATTTTTGGGCAATACGAGTCATGCATTCTTCATCGCACTTAGTTTCTTGAATCATCATGATCTTGGGTTTTTTCTCGATTTATCCTTTTCCTAAGAAGATTATGATTAGAATGGGCATTAAGGCCTCTTAAATTCCATGATATCACTCTCATATTAAAATTTGGTTTGGGTGTGGAAATACTTCTTCGGTAGGCCTATGGTTTGCCTAGATTCCACCAAAAGCATCCTTGTTTCTTCTAATTTCTATTTGTTAAATTTCCTACCTCTGTTATTTTCCTCCGATGTTTCTTTCTTTCATAGTTTTAATGGGTTTGTTATAAACCCAAGTAATCTTGAAGAAAAGGGATTTTGGTTTGGTTTGTCCCCCTTTCCTTTTCCTTTTCTCATATCCTTTTGAAGTTGATGTAACTATATTTCTACCATATTTCTCAATTTTTGTTCACCATGCATGTCTATCAAAGCATTGATGCCTATGTCCAAATATTCTTGCTCCATTTCCTTGGTCACATTCTCCTCATATGAATCTTGACTAGGTTCTTCTATTATGTTCATCTCATGCATCTCTACCTCTTCCTCTCCTGTTTCATTAATGTTGACCTCTAGATCCATTTTTTTTAGATCTCTAGACAGGGGTTTTCCTTTATGTCCTCTTTCCCCTTTGGATATGAAATTACCTCCATGGTAGAGACTTCCCCTCCCTTCTCTAATATGGATTGAAATATATTAGCATTGTTCTTCCCTTCTTATGCTATAACTTTATTCATCTGTCACCTTGATTTCCCGTTACTAAAACATTTCATGAAGCCATCCTTATCTTGTTGTTCTTTGGGTTTATCAACAATATTATTATCATTTTGAGGGAAATATAGAAACAAATGACCATTTTCATGGAAATTCTTACATATGAAGGGTATGTGTTCATAATCTAGATTTTGATTCCATTCATTATCTTGATAAGATATGGTTATTGAATCTGGGAACACCCGTGCTACATTCATGTAAACACATATTGTTGCATAAAAAGTATATATACCTATTTTAGTTACCTTTTAAACTTTCATGAATGTTCCCAAGATGTTTCCCATCCCTTCTAGTGTTTCCTTCTCCCATAAATCTTGAGGTAATGAGTAAAACTGTATCCATATTGATGCCTCAATGAAGTTATCTTTCTTTGGAGAGAACCTCTCTATCCAGAACCTTAAATGTAATCCATTCAAGATGAAAAAATAGGGCCAATATTCAAATATCCTTTAATGGCCCTCCATTCATGTAAAAAATAGCATACAAAACCCTTTGATCCCAATTTTAGATCAATTTGGCCCTTTGGCTTCCAACAAGCGTTTACCCATCCTATTAGATATTTTTCAGAGGGAAAAATGCCCATGAATTTCCTAATTATTGCATGATCCTTCATGTTCTAGATGTAGTTTATGATGTGATCTCATATCGATGGTTTTCCTTGTTCTTCACCAGACAATCATTATTCATCCTGTGATTATCTCTCCATGATCCCACGTCCAAATTTGTAGGGATTCCATTTTCTCTAGGATCTTTCCCTACCCCCACTATATTTCTTTATCCATTGGGGTTATATTTGAAACCCTTGTGACTGCATATTTAAACGATTTCCCCTTTCCTAGTTCTAATAACCCCATCTCCTTCATTGATCCGTGATCCTCTGTTGTCGCCTGAGTCAACTCACAATTTTGTCCCTTTATTATTCTTGAAAACCTTTCAAACCCTACCTTCTACCCAGGTCTAGCTATCATTAAGCTTCATATACTCTTCATAAATATATATTTTATAGTTAATAACAACCACCTATACATTTTTTTCCTTGGAAAAAAAAACTACCTATACCATTAAAATTAGCTAAATGTTTTATAGTTAATAACAACCTCCCATGTCGCATCCCATTTCAATAACCTCCCATAATTAGGTGGACTTTTTGACAACATTTTATACCATTTTTTATGTGTTCATGGATATTCATACATTTCAGTAACATCCCATATTAGGTGGACCTTTTAACAACTTTCTATGTCATTTTTATGTGTTCATGGATATTGATAATTAAGAGATAAAAAAAATTATGATTTTTTTAATTAATAAATCTAACATTTAACGAAATTCATAAATTGAAAAAATAACTTTTAATATATATATATATATATATATATATTCTGAAGAAAAAAGTGTGAACTTTATTCCAACATAGGAAAAAAAGATTACATGTTGTAGAATATGTGTCACCATGTATTTAGTCAAAAAGCCAGCAGAAGGCCTAACATGGGCCTCCCCTGAACAATATTACTTACATCAATCTACTATGGCTTCATTACAAGTTCTGTGCCAGCAAGAAAAAGTATCAAGAAAATCCAAACTATACATATATATAACTGAGAGATAACCAGAGTGAAAAGCCCTCGGGTGAGGACTCCATGATATACTACAAATATAATTTTAAAAACTTCCATCTATATAAGATACACCCCAGAGAAGAACATAGTCTAATAAAAAAGGAAAAACTTAGATCAAACTGAAATCATTTCGAGACTATATCAACCCAAATTGAGACCGAACATCACAAAAGAGTAGGAAATTGTAAAGTTAATGCTAGACTACATGTCTAGCCTCATCAATGAAAGGAATATGAGTCACCTCAAGCACAAAACCATCCTTGACTTCTGCAATCAACCACAACCCAAAATCCAATCACATGCCTTCTTTAGAGAGACCATCCACTTCCTTGTTGCACTCCCTGTATACATGCCAGATAGAAAAAGAATCAAAAGTAGCTATAATTATGAAGATATAATCTAGAAAAGGAGACAAAAGAATGTTATGGCATTGTTGAGTCTTTCTGATCTATTTTATGACAAGCATGGATTCACCAAAAATATGAAGGCCAACTACTTATTTTTCCCTTTCAAACAATAATAATAATTTGAGATCCATGAGTTCATCATAGTTGTTTGTCCTTGGGCCCAACCCCATTTTGAGAGTGAAGAAAATATTTGGGTTCAAGTGTAAAACTGCACCCCCTCTGCTAATTAAATTATTGTTTTGATATGCACCATCAAAGAAAGATCAAGGATTGGTGAATTCAATCTTTTCCTCTTGGAAAAATATGATGTTACTAGCTTCTTTATCTTGTGGAAAATTAGATAAAATACTCAATCCTTGAATTGATATGAGCTTCGACAATAGTTTCCTCAATAAAAACCTGTGTTTCTAGATAGCCACACTCCCCAGGCTAAAATCAGTGGTAGAGATTTTTTTCTCTTATTTATGGACTATGTAGTCCAAGCGCTCAAGGCCTCTTCAACTGACCGACCCTTCCAAGTGCACTGTCAATCAAGGGTGTGAGAAAATTTTGACCATACCTACTTGGAAAAGGGACAGTCAATAAAAATGTGTCCACCAGACTCCTTATGATATTTGCAAAGGGAACACCATCCCGGTCCTTCTATCTTTCGACACTTCATTCTGTCCCAAGTGGATTTTTTTTTCTTTATCACACACCACATAAATATGCGAGCCTTCAGGGGACATTTTTTTTCCATAAGCCCTTCCACCACCAAGAAATATATATTTGGAGGAGATCTATATTAAGTTGTGAATACCCTAATTTTGGAGTGTAGATCCCAAAAGGGAAATTTTTCCATACCATCTCATTTTCCCTTTATGTCATTCTTATATGATATCTCTTTAAGTCCCTTGTAAGGGTGGCCCAAACTTCATAGAAATTTTCCTCAATACCAACCTGATTAGCCTCTTTCCATTCTCATGACCAGATGGAAGAGAGAAATTGATCAACAACTTGGATAAGATAGAAATAACTATTTGTGTTGAGTTTCTTGACCAAATCATCTAGAAGGATATGGGAATTTCCACTTCCAGGACATGGGTCTACACCTACTTGAACTTTGTTTCATTTCCCTACCCTACAGGATAGGCCCTCTCCAATGTCTGAGAATGAATTTAATAGGGATTTCCAAATGATTGATCAATTTGATCTTCCCTTGACTAGGTTCCCGATCCCTTATTGACAATATCTGGATGAATGTACTTCTTTTAAACCACCTTAGTCCACAATTTTTTTGTATTGATCAAACAGTAGCTCGACTTGGTAGTTAATGTATTGGAGAAGAGGAAAATGTTATTTAAACCCCATCCTCTAAGAATTTTTGGAGCTTCCATCACTTCCCATTTTACCCATGGCAAGACATAGTGATCCTTTGAGACTTCCCATAGAAATTTGAAATAGAGCTTTCTGACATTTTCTAGAATCCCTTTTGGTATCCAGGCCAGAGACATCCAATAAACATGGATAACTTCTAAAACTAATTTACCAACACCAGTATTCCTACCCTAGAAATTTATCAAAATATCTATCCTTTTAGACTTATTTCCATCTTTTCTAATAGCCAACTCCGATTTGCTTTCCTATATTTATTTGTCTTTAGCTGAAATCCTAAATATTTTAATCCTTCATCCAATTCGTTTTGTTTAAAAGGAAACCGCTCTATGTATTCTTGATTCTCTTCCTCCTCCATGTTATGAACAGTGAGAGTGGATTTTATCCCTTTTATTTTCATTCTCGTGGCTCTTTCAAATAACTCTAGGATGGTCTTTAACTTTTCTGCATCCCTTCTCTTCCCATTATAGAAAATCAACACATCATCGAAAAAGAGGAGGTGTGTGACTCTAAGATTGGGCGTTATATTAGAAATATCTTGGAATTCTCCATGTGATTTTGCCTCTTCTATGTCCCTTCTTATACCTTCTTCAACCAACAATAATAGGAGTGAAGACATCGGTCACCCCTACCTTAGACCTCTTTCTGCATGGAAGAAAGGTGAAGTTGATCCATTTATTAGAACTGCAAAAGAAACTATTATTAGACAACACATCACCCAATTTATGAAAGGGAATTCAAACCCCAAATGAGTTAGGATCATTATAATGTACAACCAACTAACTCTGTCATAAGCCTTTGAGAGATCAATATTTAGGATTTATCCTTTGTGTTTTCTAAGTTTAACACTATGTGTAACCTCCTGAGCCACCCCTATGGCTTCATGGATTTTCCTCCCTTCTAGAAACCCAAATTTCTCTTTTGAGATATTTTTTTGAGAGAATAGCTTTTATCCATCTTGCTATACTTTTTGACACCACCTTGTAGATGCAATTACATAGTGACATTTTTTAGAAGTCTTCGAGAGAGGCTTACTCATCTTTTTTGGGGATGAGGGCGATAAAGGTGGTGTTTGGTGGAGCATTTAAATGGCCTTATGTTCGGGTTTCTTCAACCACTCTCAATATGTATTCCCCTATTAAATCATAGAGACCTATAAATAATTCTACAAGCCAACCATCTGGCCCAGGGATTTTTTCCTTATGAAAACTTTGAAGCACCTCCTTAAGCTCATCTTCAGTAATTTCCTCCATCAAAGATCTATTTTCTTATACATCAACAAACCTAGGATATAAAGGGGAAATTTTAACTATACCTGCTATGGAAACTCTCAGATTCGAATGAAACGGGGTTTGGAAATATTCCTTCCCCAGCCTATCCATACCATCAAAGGAGGATATAGAATGGCCCTCTAGGTCCTTTAGACTCCAAATGGTGTTGGATATATTCCTACATTTTGCATATGCCTGGAATAAATTTGTGTTTTCATCCCCCTTTTGAATCCAATTCACTCTACTTTCGAGCCACGAGGCTGCTTCTCTATCCTCCAACAATTTTCTTGTAATACCCAAGTTTTGAGTCCCCATATTAAATAATGTATTTTGTTTATTTGATGAAAGCGCATAGTGCCTAAACAATTAAAGAGGCCAAAGTGCCTATGAAATGTAATGATTTGATTATTATCAATAACAAAATACATTGTTGGTTGCCAGAAGGACAAGGACAAGAGTTACGGGGGTCTATGATTCCACGCGAGAGAGGGATTAAGGGGATAAGTATTTTTATTATATTTTATTTACCCATGATTGTTTTAATTGAGAGAATCAATTACATGAGCTTCTTGGGGAGTTCCATGTGGTTCTTGATTTGAAAGTAAATATATAAAAACCTCTTGTGGGTTGTTTGGGGATTCTTCTCCATGGTTCTTCTCCATTTTTCTTCTTTATTCACTCTTCACTCATTGCTGCCCTTCGTTCTTGTTCTTGGTTGGGAATTGGGGGTGAATTTTTGAGGAAGAAGCCATTGTTTGTTGGGTGTAGTAATGAATGGTGTATTCTAGCCTTGAAATCCATGCCTACATGTCTGAGTTGCATTGGCATGTGTTAATTTTTGTTCACAGTTGCTAGTCCTGAGAGTTCCTAGCATGGAGATTCTTGATCAGATGCACTGAAGCTCTGGAAGGAGGTGGAAAACCCAAGTGACTACATGATAGAGAAGGGGGTCCATTCTCTTGGGTTGTGTAGGCTGGAGAGAAGAGAGCTAATGTACTTTGGATTGATGTGTGTTGAGAAATATACGAGAGATTAAGTGTTGATTGGTTTGGGAAGCTTAGTGACACCCTGACATCATCCTTGTGGATTAATATCCATGGCTCGAGGGTAACATTTTTGTTGAGACTTGGAACAACAATGTCTATGGTTGGGTAGAAAATTGTTGGTCTGTAGCCAATGGTGATTCATTTTATTAAAGATAAGTTCTCTCTTTCATGGTTTCCATTACTTATATATTTATTTCCGTTGTGTATTAATTATTATCTCTGAGATCCATGTTTATACTATGCATTCTTGTTAGATATGGTTGTTCATGGCACAATAATTCTTATTTAAGAATTTATATTGATTCTTGTTAAATGCATGTTTTTTAATCTTATATCCTCGATATGTTCTTGAATTGATTTTATTACCAAAGATCGATTTTAAGACTTGAGATGAGTCTTGTTATTTTCGGGATCCAGCTTGTGGGTGATGGGTTTGTTATAATGTGGTTTCAAATGTTTATTTTAGAGTGTCCTTGAGTAGCATGGCCCATCCTGATTGTTGGGTATGTCACATTTCTCCTACACTTCTCCATCACCTGAAGAGATTCCTTCTCTTCATTTATACCATAACCCTATTACCTTCAAAGTCGTAGATAGATAGTCTCAGGAACGCTTCTACTAATTTAGATGCATTCTGCATCACAGTATGTTTTCCACGACCCAGCTAAATTAACATGGAATATTTAATGTACTACACGAAGCTATAACTCTGCTGCAAACCTAAATTTTGCATCAAAAAGGTCCTCTAGTGTTCTTCAGGTTAGGAATCTCCTCATGGCATTCTACATTGAATTTGAATGGGTTGGATGGTTTCTTAAATCCTACTGCAATTTATAGGAGAATAGGTGAGTGGTCAGATTCTCCTTCGGTCCCCTCCCATTGACTTAACTTGTTACATTCCTCCATCATCTTCTCCGTAACCAAAAACTGGTCTAACATTTTCTCAACTTGATCTTCACCTACCCTGTTATTTCTCAAAGTTGAGGATATTTGAACTCAAGGGACATCTATCAGCTTTTTCTCATGCAAAATGTATGAGAACAAATCCAATAGGGGGTCTGGTATGGCCTTAGGCCCTACTACAAACTATAACTCTGCTGCAACCCCTAAATTTGCATCAAAAGGTCTCTAGTGTTCTTTTTCCAGGTTAAGGAATATCTCCTCTTTCAACCATTCTACATTGAATTTGAATGGGTTGGATGGTTTCTTAAATCCTACTGCAATTTATAGGAGAATAGGTGAGTGGTCAGATTCTCCTTCGGTCCCCTCCCATTGACTTAACTTGTTACATTCCTCCATCATCTTCTCCGTAACCAAAAACTGGTCTAACATTTTCTCAACTTGATCTTCACCTACCCTGTTATTTCTCAAAGTTGAGGATATTTGAACTCAAGGGACATCTATCAGCTTTTTCTCATGCAAAATGTATGAGAACAAATCCAATAGGGGGTCTGGTATGGCCTTAGGCTCCTATATTTCACCTGTACCCAAATAAAAATTTAGGTTACCCCCTATCACCAACCTTTCCCTATTTAGAAAATATTTCTATACTAAGGTTTCCCATAAAGGAACTCGATCCTGATAAGGACCATACACATTTAAGACCACAAAATCCATACCCTAGTCTTCCGAAATAATTTCGATGTCCATTCCTAATTCAATACCCCATGCATTCTTCAACTTTATTTTAGAAGGTTTCCACCCTATTTCCAAAACTCCAGAGTGACCTCTAGCATCTGACCCTAGAAAAGTCCAACCTTTGAGACTAGATTCCAACCAGAGTATAACTGTCTCTCACCCCCCCCCCCATTAATTTCTTGGAGTAGTATGATATCTGGCTGGTTAGAATCCACCATCCTGTGGAGAGAGGATTTTTTGGAAGGGCCCACTACCACCATACAATTGAAGGAGATAAATTTCATTAGGGAATCCCCCCGGGGCATTATGTGCTCTAAGTGCCCCCTTAATTGAGATTTGTTTTCCTGAAACAATATTTATCATGGATCTATTCTAAAATTTTGAAAGGTGAGATTTTCTTCCCCTTCCTTCGTTCCCTTGGTACAACAAAGGGTTTTCCCCCATTCCTTCTGGGTGCAGGGGTCCAGAGATAAATCTTCTTTAAAGTTGACAAAACACTCCTTCTTCTTCCGAGTTTAATGATGCATCCATAAATGAATCATTGTTTTCAAGCCGAGGTAGGTAGGGTGTATGGTTTTGGTTAGTGGGTAGGATACCACATGAAATGGGGGGCCTAAGTGAGGTATAGCAGGGAAGGCTTGAACCCATTCGTGGGAGACGAAAATGCTTAAGTGAATCCAACTAGTCAATGCCTAGGAGAGATATATAATTTACTAAAACATTCAATGCTGGAGGAGGGGAGGGTATCATACTGACATGAGATGAGAGGCCTTGCGTAGTGATCTTCGGTTGTCACACCCATCCTCCAGTCATTGATTTATCTATATATTTCCCTTGTTTTGTTGTTGAGGGTGCCCTGATGTCACTTGAGACTCATCCTAATTCCTCTAGTTGTCACGAATCTCACTGACCACTTTTTCCTTACCATGTTTTCCTAAAGGAGGACTGAAATTCATCTATGTTTGCATAACCACCTATTTCCTTTCTTGATTCTTCCTTGCTCCTGCCCCACACCCCTGGAAGAGACAGTGTTTGGAATTATGAACATGCTTATGGCACCTTCTACAATGAAAGGGGATTCCCTCATAATCTAGCTTTTGACGGAAGTGTTTGTCTCCCATAATCAACTCCATTTCTTCTTCCAAACCCGCATGAACATCCAAAGAAAGAATAATTCTGGCCACTGACATTTTTCCAGTGTTGAGGAATGACATATCATGATCCATGAAAGTTCCCATAGCATTCCCCAACTCTTTGAAGCTAAGCTCTATCCAAAACTCAAATGGTATCTCAAGATTTGTAATATATTATCCATCAACCATGTCCACCACCTGTGACATTGTAATATATTGTCCTAATACCAATTTGATGGCTATATCGATTGATTTAACACCTTTGGTCTTTCCTCTCCTCACTAATTGTTTGGGGTCCCCCCTTGTCTTCCTATATTCTTGTCTTTCTTCTGGTACCAAACCATCCACCTAGGGCTCTGTACGTCTATCCCTCTCCTCATCCCCATTTTCTATCAAGAATCCCTCCGAAGTCGATTGAAAGGACTCTACAAAATATAAAGGTGGCACAAAAGACTCCTCTCTTGTACCCAAGAGATGATTTTTATAGGGGAAAATGGCCATAGGAGTGAAAGGGACCTCCTCACAGATCTCTACAATTCCTACACACTCTTGACTRTTGAAATATTGGCCAAGAAAAAATGAAGGGTAAAAACTCCACCAAAGACTGGAGGCACAACTAGARAACTCTAYAGAGTAATTTCCCATTGAGTTGCMTCCAACGACACTCCTGAAGAAAAAAAGGGTTGGTCCCCATTCACAACATGGTGTGACCCATAGCCTCCCTCCCATCCCTTGACCCATCCCAGACCTATAGGTTTGAAAGGAAGGACAAATCCAAAACCTGATCTGCCAAGGGGATCATTCCCACGACCGAGCCATTGGGTTTGAACACATGCTAGCCTCCATATCCCCAAATTACCTTCTTTGGAACTCAGACTGGAACCACTGAGTACAGTTGGCGAGGCCCATATGCTCTGAACTTCCATCTGATCCGCCAAATAATCAATACATTCCTCACCAGCCTCCATAAGCACAAAAAAAATGGGTCAGTGACTGACCACAACCCAAAAGTATGACTGCAACATGAGAATGGAAAGAAAGAGACCAGAATCTCTCTCATGGTGAGTGGGGGAAACTAGGAGTCTGCAGCTAGAATTTCCATAGGTCACCCCCCCGACAAAAAAAAAAGAATATTTGATAAACGTTGTGATTCTTAAAAATGAAAATGATTAATAAAAATGACAAGTGAAAAGAATGTGGATTCCATTCCATTAATGACATAGATGCTATCTTGAAAAAAATATATTTTAATAAGAAGGTTATGGTTCTGCATGAAAAAAAAATGTTTAATAACAATGACAAGTGGACATGATCACAAGCCCATTAAAGGTGCAAGTGGCGAGTGATGGGGAACAATGGTTGATGAGAGTTCTAATATATATATATATATAATTAATTTAATTTAATTTAATGTTTTTAATATATATTCAATTTAATATTTCAAGAATTTGTGGATTGTATTTTGTAGCTTAAAAGTCAAGATGCCATCATACCCATAAGATATATACTAAGAAAAACCTAGATGAATACAAGCTTGGATATTATGTGTATCAGTGGTGAAGTAACCTAGATGAATATAATTGAATATTATATATATCTTAGAATTGATATTCACCACAAACTCAATTGGAATTATAACATTGAGAAAGCTTATTATGGGCTTGAAAACAATTGTAAATGTAAAGACCAGATTTGTGTTAACATTTAAATTTCTACCAAATTTTGTAATTTCTATCAGCTTTTTAAGAAGTATAATTTTCATAATTTTCAAAGCTATCTCCATACTTACGTACATAAAATTTGGCAATAAGTACTAAATTTAAGTAAACGATCCATAAATTTGAGTTTAAATACCTCACTCTGATGCTATCCGCAGCAGCTTGCTCCCTTCGCTTGAACCTGATCCT